>SJYX01011180.1:443787-526918 GCA_006410675.1 Oreotragus oreotragus
CCCAACTCTCACATCCATACATGACTACTGGGAAAACCATAGCCTTGACTAGATGGACCTTAGTCGGCAAAGTAATATCTCTGCTTTTGAATATGCTATCTAGGTTGGTCATAACTTTTCTTCCAAGGAGTAAGCATCTTTTAATTTCATGGCTGCAGTCACTATCTGCAGTGATTTTGGAGCCCCAAAATATAAAGTCTCACACCATTTCCACTGTTTCCCCATCTATTTCCCATGAAGTGATGGGACCAGATGCCATCATCTTCATTTTCTGAATGTTGAGTTTTAAGCCAACTTTTTCACTCTCCTCTTTCACTTTCATCAAGAGGCTTTCTAGTTTCTCTTCACTTTTTAGGTGACCCCAAACTTCTCATACAGAGTTGGAGGAAGAAAATTTCATTAGCAAGAGGCCATAGACATACTAGCGAGGAGTCTGCAGTGGCTGAGATAGAAACAGATTGCGTCTTCAGATAAGATTATGTGTGCCTGGGCTCAGTGGTGAAGAATTTGCCTGCCAATGCAGGAGACACAGGTTCAATCCCTAATCCAGGAAGATCCCACATGCTGCCAAGAAACTTAAGCCCGTGGGCCACAACCATTGAGCCTGTGCACTAGAGCCCGGGAGCCACAGCTAATGAAACCTACACACCCAAGAGCCTGTGCTCCAAAGAAGAGAAACAAACCACTGTAACAAAAAGCCTGCTCACCATGACACCAGAGTAGCCCCCACTTCTCGCAACTAGAGAAAAGCCTGCCCGGAGCAATGAAGACCCAGAATAGCCAGAAGTTAAATAAACAAAATTATTTTAAAAAATTATGTGTCCCTTTCATTCATACCCTTCTCTATTTGCTTGCTCTATTTGAAGGAAAAAGTGATTATCAATTTGCATTAAACAAGTGTGGTGCTTTCAGTAACTTGTTTTGCCTACCTCTTGACATCATGAACCAGAGGGTCTTAAGTTTAACCTTAATACTCAAATAATTCCAAACTTTCAAAAAGTAGAAAAAGTATAACATATATTCATGTATCTTTATATTAAATATATATCTATGTATAGAGTTATATGTGTATATATTTCTTTTTCTGAAACTTTCATGGGTAAATTATTATCATGGCCCTTTACCATCTAAACACTTCAGTGGTAATTTCCTATAAATAGGAATATTTTCTCACCTAACAACAGCACATAAATTTACAGTTCATAAGCTTATAATTCTTTAATCTAATGACCATATTCCAAATTTGTCAGTTAACTTCAGTTCAGTCGCTCAGTCGTGTCTGACTCTTTGTGACTCCATGAACCACAGCACGCCAGGCCTCCCTGTCCATCACTAATTGCTGGAGTCTACCCAAACCCATGTCCATTGAGTTGGTGATGCCATCCAACCATCTCATCCTCTGTCGTACCCACAAGATGAGAGACAGCAACCACTTTCCAGAAACTGATAGTTCAGTATGGCTGAAGCATGGGGTCCAAGAAAGAAAGTCCAAAGACATTAATTAATCTGGAATGGTGGTCTCAAACTTCCATGTTTGTTGAATCCACTCTTGTTAAAACAGCCTCCTGGGCTCCATCCCCAGAGATTTTGATTTAGTGGATAAACCAGTGTGGTCAGTCTAAAGGCCACATTCTGAGAACCACTGATCTGGAGAAGACATGATCAACCTGCAGATAGCCAGATGGCCTTGAACATTATACTGAGAGGTGTAGACTTCACCCTTGGGTGCATGGAGAACTTTTTTAAAAATTTATTTTATTGAAATATAATTGATTTACAATGTTGTGTTGATTTGTGCTGTTGTACAGCAAAGTGATTCAGTTGCACATATGTGTTTGTGTGTGTGTGCTCAGTTGTGTCCAACTCTTTGCAACCCCATGGACTGCAGCCCACCAGGCTCCTCTGTCCATGGGATTTTCCAGGCAAGAATATTAAGAGTGGGTTGTAATTTCCTCCTCCAGGGGATCTTCCTGACCCACGGATCGAAACTGCATCTCCTGTGTCTACTGCATTGGCGGAAGGATTCTTTACCACTGAGCCACCTGGGAAACCCCATATATATTTACATATCTATTTATTATTTATATATAATACATATATTAAAATGAAGATATATATATAAATATATAAAGAGTGGGTTGTAATTTCCTCCTCCAGGGGATCTTCCTGACCCACGGATCGAAACTGCATCTTCTGTGTCTACTGCATTGGCGGAAGGATTCTTTACCACTGAGCCACCTGGGAAACCCCATATATATTTACATATCTATTTATTATTTATATATAATACATATATTAAAATGAAGATATATATATAAATATATACATATATTTACATTCTTTTTCAAAAATAAGGAACCTTTTGCAAATTTGCATGTCATCCTTGTGCAGGAGCCCACATGGATAGCTTTTGAGGAGTTTAAGCTTGCAAAATATACAGTCACATTTACATTTTTACAAAAATCACTCTGGATGCCGTATGAAAAATTGTTCAGAGACACAAGGCTGGAATCCCAGGAGAACAGTTCAGAGGCTGTTGCAGAAACCCCCTGAGAAATCACAAGGACCTGAAATAAAATAATGTCTTATTTGTCCTGGGTTGTCATTTGACCTGGGTGGCAGAAACTAATCCATCTGTCTTTAAACGTTTTTGGCTAACATCTGGATAGCGGCTTCCACTTTGGGAGAGTTCTGAGTTAGAGAAATAAAGGCAAGCCCTTTGAGCTAGTCCTTCAGCGAGTCATTGGGCAATCAAAACAGACAACCAAACAAAGCTACAGGTGTAGGAAATAATCATGGTTACCGGGGCAGGGGGTGGGGTGAAGGAGGGAGGGATAAATTGGGAGATTGGGATTAACCTACACACACCACTATATATAAAATAGGTAACTAATAAAGACCTATTACATAGCACAGGGAACTCTATTCAATACCCTATAATGACCTATATGGGAAAAATCTAAAAAAAAGTGGCTATATGTATATGTATAACTGAATCACTTTGCTGTACAGTAGAAAGTAACACAACATTGTAAATCGACTATACTACAATAAAAATTAAAAAACAAACCACCACAGTTTATATATATATACATATATATTTAAATACAATTTTTAAACAATTATCTATTTATCTATTTTTTTGACCTTACAACACAGCACATGGGATGTTAGTTCCCTGACCAGGCATAGAACCCACACCCCCTGTAATGGAAGTGTGGAATCTTTTTTGTATTAATTGGACTTAAAAAAATTTATATAATTGTTTGGTTGTTTCAGGTCCTTACTGTGGCCTGTGGGATCTAGTTCCCTGACCAGGGATCAAACCCAGGCTTCCTGCACTGGGAGTATATAGAGTCTTAACCACTTGACCACACCAGTGGTTCCAGTCTTAACATATAGCCCAGTCTTAACCACAGGGCAGTCCCACACCACAGTTCTTTGAGAAGTTTCATTTTTCTCCCTTTGGTACTAGGAACCTATACTGGGAATGCAAGCCGTTGTTTTCCAGACCAATGCTGAGCTGGAGAGAGAAAGACGGGACTAGAGTAAGTTGAAATACCACAAAACTCTCTTACCAAGATCCCTATGTTTTTTTCTTGATTACTCACTCCCTTGGTTGCTGTAAACGTTTAGTTTTCAGAGTTCCAATGATGTTGAATCTGAAAGTTTCTGGCAGTGTTCACTGCTTTTGTGGAGGATCAAATTGTTAGAGTTTGCTACTGCCATCTTTGCTGATATTTTGTAGTTTTCAGTGAATAAATCTAACACTTCTTTGGTTAAATTTGTTTCCTAAGGTTCGTTGCTATTGTTTGCTGCTACTGTAAATGAAATTGTTTTCTTAATTTCATTTCCAGATTTTCATTGCAAGTGTATAGAAAACAGAATTGATTTTTGTATATGGATCTGATATCCTACCACCTGGCTAAACTCGTTTATTAGTTCTAGCAGTTCTAGGATTTCCTCTATGTCATCTGCAAATAAAGATAATTTTACCTCCCTCTTTCCAACTTGGATGCCTTTTCATTCTCTTTCATGTCAATTGCCCTAACTGGGAATTCCAGTACAATATAGAATAGAAGTGGTATGAGTGGGCAGCTTTGTTTTGTACCTGGATTTAGAAGAAAAATGTTTAGTCTTTCACCATGAGGGATGCTGTTAACTGAGTTTTCATTAGATGCTCCTTATTGAGTTGACAATTTTCTTCTATTCGGATTTTGTTTCATGTATTTATTCTAAACTATTTTATGAGTCTAAAATGTTAGTTTAAGAAGAGGTTCATAGGCCTAGTGAGATTGTCAAAGCATTCCATGGCACAGTTATTATTAAGGGTCTCTGCTATTCGACAACATCTTCCAGGTTTGAGTGACAACTACAGACCAGGCTTATGCTTCTCTAGTTTGTCACAGTCCCTACCACCTCCTGGAACATTTTTTAAAAATTATTTTTAAAATTTTATTTCTTTATTTTTGGCTGTGCTGAGTGCTGCGTGCTGTCTTTCTCTGGTTGTGGGGTACAGGCGTCACATTGTGGTGACTTCTCCTGCCTCAGAGCTCCAGCTCTAGTGCGGGCTTTAGCAGTTGCGGCTCTGAGGGCTCCAGATGCAGGCTCAGTAGTTGCCCCGAGGCATGTGGGATCTTTCTGGATCAGGGATTGAATCTGTGTCTGCTGCATTAGCAGGCAAATTCTTAACCACTGGACCCCAGGAAATTACCCTGTAACATCTTTAATACCTAGGTGCTAGGGACTGAATTGCATCTCTCCAAGATTCGTGGTGAAGCCCCAACACCCATGGTGACTGCATTTGGAAACAGAGTCTCTTTTGGAAATAATTAAGGTTAAATGAAGTCATAAAGGTAGGTCCCTGATCCCATAGGTTTAGAGTCTTTATAAGAAGAAACACCAGAGGGCACACTCTCTGTCTCTCCCTCTCTTTCTTTCTCTTCGTTTCCCTTCCCATGCCTTGTGAGGACACAGCAGGAAGGTGCCATCTACAAGCCAGGGAGAGAGTCCTCACCAGAAACAAAACATATCAGAATCTTGATCTTGGATTTTCCAGCGTCCAGAACTGAGAGTAAATAAGCTTCTGTTGTTTAAGCCACCCAGCCTATGATATTTGACATGGCAGCCTGAGCAGATTAAGACACTGGGTCTGTATCACTTGATTTTTTTGAGGCCTTCTAGTTTGTGACAACACTTCACAACTCTACCCAGATTAAATGATCTTAAAGCCAACATCCAAGATTAGTTAGGAAGGAAGCAAACTCAAGATGGGTTTTTAAAAAAATTAATAGGATTTTGCCTCCAGACATGAAAGAGCTGAGGCAATGGAAGAAAGCTGGAAGGGGTTAAGTTTCCAAATCAGAGAACTGAATCCTAGAATAGGACTTTGAGAGATGAAGCAGGTCCACAGCTGGGGAAGCTCCCTTTCTCTGTCGTAGGTGGAGGCTGCTACAGATTCAAAGGTGATTCAAATGGAAAAAAGGGAGGGAAGAAGGGACATATGTGATTAAGCTAGCTGGGCTGACGGAAAGAAAGATACAAGTCTATATATCCAAACCATAAGTTAACATGGAGGAATGGCTGGAAGGTTGCTGAATGGTGAGTTGGCTGGATGGCATGAACTCCAAAAGGAAGAGATTGTACATGAAGATGGAGTAGAACAGCAGGGGAAGCTATGAGAATTCTAGCTCCCTTCAGTATTGTCTCCATCCGCACAAACCTCATAATCTTATAAATAGTGTCCCTCAAGGCAAGGAAAACATCTGTCTTGTTCTTAATTTTTTTTTATTAAAAAAGGCTTTTTAAAAATACATGAAGATGGAGTAGAACAGCAGGAGAAGCTGTGAGAATTCTAGCTTCCCCCAGTAGTGTCTTCAACTACACAAACCTCATAATCTAATAAAATGTCCTCTAAAGCAAGGACAACTTCTGTCTTACTCTTCAAATTTTTTTATTAAAAATTAAAAAAAAATTTTTTTTGGCTTTTGCCACATGGCATGTGGAATCTTAGTTTCCCGACCAGGAATCAAACATGTGCATTGGAAACTCAGAGCCTTAATCACCAGACCCTCAAGCAACTATCGTGTTCTTTTTCGTGTTAACAAAGGTCCATATAGTCAAACATGACTATGGGTTTCACAGATGTGAGAGCTGGAACATAAAGAAAGCTGAGCACCAAAGAATTGATGCTTTCTAACTATCATGCTGGAGAACACTCTTGAGAGTCCCTTGGATTGCAAGGAGATCAAAGCAGTCAATCCTAAAGAAAATCAGTCCTGAATAACCATTGGAAGGACTGATGCTGAAGCTGAAGCTCCAATACTTTGGCCACCTGATGTGAAGAGCCGACTCACCGGAGAAGACTCTGATTCTGGGAAACATTGAAGGCAGGAGCAGAAGGAACAACAGAAAATGAGATGGTTGAATGCATCACCGACTTGATGGACATGAGTTTGAGCAAGCTCTGGGAGTCAATAATGCACAATGAAGCCTGGTGTGCTGCAGTCCATGGGGTCGCAGGGTCAGAGACGACTGAGTGACAGAGCAGGACTAATCTAAGAGACTTGATGGAATTTGCAAGAAGATGTAGTTTTCTAGAAGCTGAACAAGGCAATGTAACAAGGAGGGGGGGTTTATGTCAGCTGAGCTTGACCCAGGTTTGCTTTTTGCTATTGTTGTTCAGTTGCTCAGTTACGTCCAACTCTTTGCAACACCATGGATGGCAGCATGCCAGGTTACCCTGTCCTTCACCATCTCCCAGAATTTGCTCAAATTCTTGTCCATTGAGTCAGTGATGCTGTGCCCACTTTGTAAAGATAATGGATACCTCTGACATTGCAGTCGTCTTTTACTTTGGTCTCCTAGGTAACCACGACTTTTATTCTTTCTCACATCTGTTTCTAGGTTAACTCTCTAGATGAACCATAAGCTGACCAACTTGATTAACCTAATTATCAAGTCACTAAAATATTTTTAAAATGAAATATAATTGACGAATAACATTTAGATTAGTCATATTATAAACATATTCACTTTATAAAATTGATAAGTTAAAACATACTAACTTTATAAATTAAAGATATGTGCTATAATTTTCTTTCTCTCCATACACATAAAGCATTTTTTTCCAGAACTGTTCCAGAACAAATTGCAGATACAGTGTCCCTTTTACACCTAAATACTTGTTTTGCCTATAAATAAGCCTATTCTCTTCTATCATAGGACAGTTATTTTTACTAAATCAAGAAATTAATATTGACAGTGTTTTTCATCTGTTGACCTTATTCAGATTTTGCCATTGTCTCACAAATGTGCTTTACGGGAAAATAATATTTTTTAAAAAGCAAAAACAAAAAACCTTCTGGACCAGGATCCAATCCAGCATCACACGTTGCCTTTCCTTATCAATTTAGTCTCCATTAACCTAGAAGAATTCTTTAGCCTGTCTTTATTTTTCATAACCTTGACACTTTTGAAGATTACATGTTACTCACTGTGTACAATGCCCCTCAGAATGAGTCTGTCTGGTATTTCCTCATAACTGCATTCAGGTAATGCACTTTTGGCAGGAATGTCATATCCAGAAATGATGCTATCAGAAAGCACACGGTATCTACACGTCCCATCATTGATGATATTTATTTATTTTTGGCCACACTGTGTAGCTTGAGGACCAGGAATTGAACCTACTTCCCCTGCCCTGAAAGCACATGGTCTTAACCACAGAACTGCCAGGGAAATCCAGCTGCTACTAATTTTGATCACATGGTTAAGGTGACATCTGCCAAGATTCTCCACTCTAAAGTTGTTAATTGTGAGGGAAAAGTAACATGTCTAGTGGGAAGGGACTTTGACACTATGCACAGAGCCTGTTTCTCATCAAACTTCTGTTAGTTTTAGCATTTATTTATCATTCTGGCCCAAAACAATTACCACTGTGGTGGTTACCAAGTAGTGATATGTATTGTAATGTTTCTTACATTTTTGTTTGTAAAATTCATCTATATATGTGTCTAATTCTAGTTTATACCTCTTCATTGTTTGAATTATATCATCATTTATTTATAATTTTGTTGGTGATAAGACATTTGGGATGTTTATCAGTCAGTCAGTTCAGTCGCTCAGTAGTGTCTGACTCTTTGCGACCCCATGAACCACAGCACACCAGGCCTCCCTGTCCATCACCAACTCCCAGAGTTTACTCAAACTCATGTCCATAGAGTCAGTGATGCCATCCAACCATCTCATCCTCTGTCGTCCCCTTCTCCTCCTGCCTTCAATCTTTCCCAGCATCAGGGTCTTTTCAAATGAGTCAGCTCTTTGCATCAGGTGACCAAAGTATTGGAGTTTCAGCTTCAATATCAGTCCTTCCAATGATTATTCTGGACTGATTTCCTTTAGGTTGGATCTCCTTGGAGTCCAAGGGACTCTCAAGAGTCTTTTCCAACACCACAGTTCAAACACATCAATTCTTTGGCACTCAGCTTTCTTTATAGTCCAACTCTCACATCCATACATGACTACTAGAAAAGCCATAGCCTTGATGAGACGGACCTTTGTTGGCTAAGTAACATCTCTGCTTTTTAATATGCTCTCTAGTTTGGTCATAACTTTCCTTCCAAGGAGTAAGCATCTTTTAATTTCATGGCTGCAATCAGCATCTACAGTAATTTTGGAGCCCCCCCAAATAGAGTCTGACACTGTTCCCACTGTTTCTCCATCTATTTGCCATGAAGTGATGGGACTGGATGCCATGATCTTTGTTTTCTGAACGCTGAGCTTTAAGCCAACTTTTTCACTCTCCTCTTTCACTTTCATCAAGAGGCTCTTTACTAGTTCTTCACTTTCTGCCATAAGGGTGCTGTTATCTGCATATCTGAGAATTGACTAGTTGGATCTCCTTGCAGTCCAAGGGACTCTCAAGAGTCTTCTCCAACACCACAGTTCAAACACATAAATTCTTTGGCGCTCAGCCTTCTTCACAGCCCAACTCTCACATCCATACATGACTACTGGGAAAACCATAGCCTTGACTAGATGGACCTTAGTCGGCAAAGTAATATCTCTGCTTTTGAATATGCTATCTAGGTTGGTCATAACTTTTCTTCCAAGGAGTAAGCATCTTTTAATTTCATGGCTGCAGTCACTATCTGCAGTGATTTTGGAGCCCCAAAATATAAAGTCTCACACCATTTCCACTGTTTCCCCATCTATTTCCCATGAAGTGATGGGACCAGATGCCATCATCTTCATTTTCTGAATGTTGAGTTTTAAGCCAACTTTTTCACTCTCCTCTTTCACTTTCATCAAGAGGCTTTCTAGTTTCTCTTCACTTTTTAGGTGACCCCAAACTTCTCATACAGAGTTGGAGGAAGAAAATTTCATTAGCAAGAGGCCATAGACATACTAGCGAGGAGTCTGCAGTGGCTGAGATAGAAACAGATTGCGTCTTCAGATAAGATTATGTGTGCCTGGGCTCAGTGGTGAAGAATTTGCCTGCCAATGCAGGAGACACAGGTTCAATCCCTAATCCAGGAAGATCCCACATGCTGCCAAGAAACTTAAGCCCGTGGGCCACAACCATTGAGCCTGTGCACTAGAGCCCGGGAGCCACAGCTAATGAAACCTACACACCCAAGAGCCTGTGCTCCAAAGAAGAGAAACAAACCACTGTAACAAAAAGCCTGCTCACCATGACACCAGAGTAGCCCCCACTTCTCGCAACTAGAGAAAAGCCTGCCCGGAGCAATGAAGACCCAGAATAGCCAGAAGTTAAATAAACAAAATTATTTTAAAAAATTATGTGTCCCTTTCATTCATACCCTTCTCTATTTGCTTGCTCTATTTGAAGGAAAAAGTGATTATCAATTTGCATTAAACAAGTGTGGTGCTTTCAGTAACTTGTTTTGCCTACCTCTTGACATCATGAACCAGAGGGTCTTAAGTTTAACCTTAATACTCAAATAATTCCAAACTTTCAAAAAGTAGAAAAAGTATAACATATATTCATGTATCTTTATATTAAATATATATCTATGTATAGAGTTATATGTGTATATATTTCTTTTTCTGAAACTTTCATGGGTAAATTATTATCATGGCCCTTTACCATCTAAACACTTCAGTGGTAATTTCCTATAAATAGGAATATTTTCTCACCTAACAACAGCACATAAATTTACAGTTCATAAGCTTATAATTCTTTAATCTAATGACCATATTCCAAATTTGTCAGTTAACTTCAGTTCAGTCGCTCAGTCGTGTCTGACTCTTTGTGACTCCATGAACCACAGCACGCCAGGCCTCCCTGTCCATCACTAATTGCTGGAGTCTACCCAAACCCATGTCCATTGAGTTGGTGATGCCATCCAACCATCTCATCCTCTGTCGTCCCCTTCTCCTCCTGCCCTCAATCTTTCCCAGTATCAGGGTCTTTTCAAATGAGTCAGTTCTTCACATCAGGTAGCCAAAGTATTGGAGTTTGAGCTTTAACATCAGTCCTTCCACTGAACATCCAGGACTAATCTCCTTTAGGATGGACTGGTTGGATCTCCTTGCAGTCCAAGGGACTCTCAAGAGTCTTCTCCAACACCACAGTTCAAAAGCATCAATTCTTCAGCACTCAGCTTTCTTTATAGTCCAACTCTCACATCCATACATGACTACTGGAAAAACCATAGCCTTGACCAGATGGACCTTTGTTGACAAAGTAATGTCTCTGCTTTCTAATATGCTGTCTAGGTTGGTCATAACTTTCCTTCCAAGGAGTAAGTCTTTTAATTTCATGGCTGCAATCAGCATCTGCAGTGATTTTGGAGCCCAGAAAAATAAAGTCACCCAGTGTTTCCACATATATTTTCCATGAAGTGATGGGACCGGATGCCATGAGCTGATTTCTGAATGTTGAGTTTTAAGCCAACTTTTTCACTCTCCTCTTTCACTTTCACTCTTTAGTAGTTCCTCACTTTCTGCCTTAAGGGTGGTGTCATCTGCATATAAGGTTATTATTTCTCCCGGCAATCTTGATTCCAGCTTGTGCTTCCTCTAGCCCAGTGTTTCTCATGATGTACTCTGCATATAAGTCAGTTAACTTAGTGATGTTCTTTACAGCTTTTTTTTATCTCTTCAAGACAAGATCTAGCCTAGGGTCAGGTATTCCATTCAACTGTCGTGTACTCAGCCTCCTTTAATTTGGAATATTCCCACTGACATCTTTTATGACATTAATGATCTTTTTATTTTACATTATTCATTTTTGGCTACACTGGGTCTTTGTTGATTCATGTGGGCTTTCTCTAGCTGCAGTGAGTGGGGACTACTCTCTAGGTGTGGTGCATGGGCTTCTCATTGCGGCGGCTTCTCTTGTTGAAGAGCATGGGCTGTAGAATATGGGCTCAGTAGTTGTGACACTTGGGCTTAGTTGCTGGCACTCAGCCTTCTTTATGACCAACTCTCACATCTGTACATGACAACTGGAAAAACCATAGCTTTGACTATACGGATCTTTGTTGGCAAAGTGATGTCTCTTTTTATTATGATGTCTAGGTTTATCATAAGTCTTCTTCCAAGGATTGTCTCCATGCTTTTATGCAAATGGAAATTGTTATTAATGTTTACCAGGTGGCACTGGTGGTAAAGAACCCACCTGCCAGTGCAGGAGACATGACATAGATTTAATCCCTGGGCCGGGAAGAGCCCCTGGAGGAGGGCACGGCAACCCATTCCAGTACTCTTGCCTGGAGAATCCCACGGACAGAGGAGCCTGCCAGGCTACCGTCCATAGGGTTGCAGAGTTGGATACAACTGAAGTGACTTAGCACCCCACCCACCACCCTCTTGCTCTACAATCACAGGCTTATGGTGATAGCAGGATCCCTACAGGAAATCTTTCTCTTCGTACAGGTAATTTGAAGTTACAGTATTTTCTTAGTAATGAAGGCATGAACCCTGTACAGTTTTGTTTTACTTGATTTTATGGTTATTTTGGGAGATAGATTTGTCATCAGGTAAGTATCATTGTTTTCCAGCCCTAGGAGTCTCAATATACTTTTCTTATCAGACATACATTTTAGCACCCAATCACAATTACATTGATCAGAAAAAAAGGTTTAATTGTTCAGGGTCACACAGCAACTAAGGGGCAAAGTCTACACTTCCTAGACATCAGCTTAGTGCTTTTTAAAAAGACATGATTAGAAACCTTAATTCTACTTCACTGTTGTTTGCTCTGTTACTTACTAATTTCTTATTTCAATTCCAGTGAAGCATTACGTGTTTGGATTTTCTTCCTCAAATACAGCTTTTAGCACTAAACTGAAAATTGCATCTTCAGGGTGTCAAAATAAAAAGAATGCTTATGTTAGGGGAAAATGGTAATCAAAAAAACATAAGAATGGAAAGAAAATCGAGGATTTAAAATTTTCTACTTTAAAGCAAATTCTAGTTACTCAAGAAAGGGATAGAGCTTTCAATTTCAGTGTGAGAAGTACATAGATAGGATATATATATATATATATATATATCAAAGGATTAAACATTTAACAGATTTTAATCTATGGTTACTAATAAAGTTACCTCTGTAAAACCAGAACTTCTATGATACCAATTTCAAAATGCTAGGGAGGATACTTGACAGTTAATATTAGACATGATCTCAAACTGCCAGAAGTCCAAAACTAAATATTCATTAGATACACTAATGCCAAGTGTCCAGGTCTGCCATTTAATAGCTGAGAGTCTTTTTCTTTTGTAAAATCGAGTAGCACTTACCATATAGGGTTGAGGACTGAAAATATTGTACACAAGGCAAGTAACACAGGACACATGACAAGAAATCACTAAACACAGCTGTTTAGCAAAGTCTGTATTTCTGAACCTTCACAAAACCATTAATTACAGGCTAAAAAAACCAAAGAATACTTCGTACTTAGACTTCTAGTTATCCCTGTCCTACTGACAGCAAATGGCCAGTCCTAGGAAGGTTATGGTCTGAGTCATCCCCTAATCTGCCCAGCACACCTCACTTTACGTCTTTTCCCTACCACTATCCTTTCTTCAAGTCTGAGCAAAACCCTTCAGCCTTCTACAAGATATCAAGCTAGAGTAAAACTTGCTCTCTATATTCTACTTCTTTCAGATCTTGATATTTAAAATGGATTCTAAAAGAGCTTTGTGTCCCTTTTAAAGTAATTTCAGAAATCACACGATTGAGAAATAAGCAGTTGATTTGCAAAGTAGCAGCTGCTGGCAAGGGGCTTTTGTAGTTTGGGTTGCAAAGTAGCAGCTGCTGGCAAGGGGCTTTTGTAGTTTTGGAAAAATACATTCTAAAGTTACCAATTTTTGTCACAATATTTATTTTGAAACTCCAAATAATACTAAGAAAGGGGTGTGAATTTTAAAATAAATAAATATATATATTAGATGAGAATGTAAGTAAAAAAAGAGAAGCATTGCCCTAGATTTCTGTGGAACATAAAACTAATCTTTCACTATTTTGCTGTGCCTCACTATCAAAATACAGATGGCACAGCTCTGATATAGCTTTAATGACTTGATTATGAATTGTTTTCAAAAGTAATTTATTTGGATTTTCCATATCCTTTAATGAATTGCAAATATATTAACAGAAAAGACTTTCCCCCCCCAAGACTGTACAATTTCTAAAATAAGTCAAGAAAAGCAAAAAAAGAAGACACAAAATTACATTGTTTCAATGCATATATAACACACACATCACACCCACACTTGCATTTTCCCAGGTTTTCACAAAGAAAACAGGTCACCATATTTCTCTTGAAGACCCATACTATACTCTGGCTAAACAGAGACTTGCAAACTTTTTTCTTCAAAAAGAGCATTTTTAATAGACTAAATACTGGTTATCACTGAGTTTTTGTTTAAGGTACAACAGCAGCATGGTTCAAATATTACTTGCAGTTCTTGGAAAAAAATAAAAATTTTAAAGTAATGAAATACAGAAAAAGTAGGACCACCTTTCATTATTTTGAGTACCACTGTTCTCTTGAAAAAATATTTCCAACCTTCTAAAATCCCAGAGTTAAGAACCATTTCCAAGGGGGAAAAATATCCACTGCCACAACATAACTTCTGAGCAAGAGTGTGTGTGTGTGTGTATACACACGTGTGAAAGGCTTAAAGAGAAAAAATGATGTTGAAGTACTTAATATTTCTGATTTCCTTCAAAATACTTCTGAAATTTGAAGCAAACATTTCGCTTGATTAAAATGCATATCTTCTTCTGGTTATTTGATCCCCATACTACGCAAAAAAAAAAAAAAAAAAAGAAAGCCAGAAACAGTAAATAGGTAGGAAATGCTTCCAACAGCTAAATGACTTTGAAAGTAGAGGTGTGAGGAAAATGCAGTCAGATCAATCCTGGGCTGATTATCGATCAACCAACCATCGCCATGCTGTGCCTTCCACAACTATCCTTTTATTCTTGGTCTCAAAATTAATACCAGAAAGACTTACTTCTGGCACAGGACATAAATTCCTACTACAAAACATAACTAATTATACATCAGCAAATTGTTTTCTGAGCATAGCTTTCTCCAAGCTTTGTAACAAAGAGTTCAGATCAAAGCTTTCTATGAAAACTCAATATTTGATACTGTTATACAGCTGGCTTATGATTTGCCAATTAAAAAAAATAAAAGAATATAAAATTAAATATTACATAACTAACGGATCATAAAATGGAATATTTGTTAGAATTCAAGTGCTAGCCTTGGGGAATCTTTAATGATATTCATTTACTCCCAATCTTTCCTTTTCTTATAAATTATTTTTTTTAGGCAGCACATAAACAGATTAGGTAGGAAATTTTTTTTAAATACCTCTCTGGCATCCCAATACCCAACCTAACACTCTGACTTGAATTAGTTTATAATGCACTTTAATCCATATTCAAATAAGCAGATTAATAGTAAATGACAGAAAATTACTGAGACTATGGGCTAAAATTTTTTCACATCTTCTGTAATCCACCTTATTTTCACAGCTTGACTAACAAAATACATGTAACCAGTAGATAAGTTTGTCCTTCATCAAATAATCCATAACAATAACTGTAGGCCTGTCATTTGTAAGAAACTATAAATTTGTTATATTCTGACATTGGCACTTAATAAAATGTTAACAACTAAAGTTTCTCTAAAAATTTCAAACATTACAATAAAGGAGATACACAATTTAAAACTTTAAATCGGTTACTGTGAAATTCCAATAATTTCCATTTTATTATGCATAATTAGATCTTTAAAATTGTGGTAATTCCCCAAAGACATCAATCTATATTATGATAAACTCAAGAGAGAACTTGTCTCCTTCATAAGAGTGGGTGGTTTTTTGTTTTTATTTTTGCAGCTGAACATTTCTAATCTAAACCCAATCACTCTCAGGACATGTTTTGGTGACTCACACTACTGGAAATAATCTGAAGCACAGAGCAGAAAAGAATGGAAATGACCTCACCAAAGGTAACCACACTTTCTTGCACCTTGCTTAAACACTTAAGGAAAGTCAAAGGGATACTGTCTTGAACAAATATAAATTCAAGGTTATGGTAGGATTCTGATTGTATTAAGGCTTTCACTATCATGATCTCTTAAAGTCTTTCCATTTAGTGTTCTCATTTTGATTCTTCTGGTGAACTTAAATGGTTATTAAGAGCCTTGTTTTGGCTTTTCAGTGGGCAACCCCTCTATCATCTCTGAATGTTAAAGGTGATCCCACAGAGCTCAAAGAGAAGAGAAAAAATCTTAAGGACCGATTTTAAAGTTTGTAATACCAAGATAACAATGATCAACACTTTGAGGCAAGATGAATAAAATAAAATTCTTGGTTAGACATTAAGGTATTCTTGCCAAGAATAAGTGTACACTGTTATGGAGGGATATTGATTCCTACATATGAGTACCTATATGCTCATTACATTTGTTTATGGGAGACACTGAAGTTTAAGGTAATCATTCCTTGGCAATCAGGTTACTCTGTTATAGGCAATGTCTTTTATTGTTCCATCTGGCACTTGCTAACACCATTCTTGAAGAACCTAGAAATGAAGGTCAGTCACTTTGTTTATCAGGAACAGAACCAAGTAAAAACAAATTTTTGGAAAAACGACCAAGAGATTCTGGTTCATCACTATTTTCCATATCTAACGGTTCCTTCAGGATAAAACATAACTCTTCCTTCCATGATAGCTTTCCAACAAAGGTAGATTAAAGAAAAAAAAAGAAAGAAAAAGAAAATTTCCCACCCTATCCCCTCTAAACTGTCATTCATACTGGTGAAAGAGCCAGTCTTGTTAGCAGCTAAATATTGCACTGCCTTTCATTCTGTGTACAGTCAGGGTCCAATGAAAGTGGCACACTCAGGATATAAATGATGGATGGATGATGACAATGCTGGCTCAAGAGTGAAGACTCAGTATATGGAAGGACAAGAAACATGTCAGCATGAGTCACACATCCAGTTGCAAAGGTCTGATTTCCAGAAGTTAAAATTCATCACTTTCAGCTGCATGAAGTTGTGTGTCATCAGCATCCGTCATGCTGCTCTCCTGGGATTCGTCTGTTCCCACTTTAAAAATAAAAAAGGTCTACAGTAAGGTATCTGAAAAACATTTTTTTTAGTTCATGAAAATAAGTAAAGAAAACTATTATATTCAGAGAGATAAGACCTTAAACAAAAGCCCTTAAAAAACCCTGATATCCTTCAATAAAATGCAATTCAAGTTCCTTATTTTACAGCATGTCTAAGATTATTTTATTGCATTTAACCATTAAGAGTTTTAACTACTAAAACTGTCTCTCCCTAATGAATTCTTATTCCCTAACCTAAGAATTGGGCTTCCCAGGTGGTGCTAGTGGTAAAGAACCAGCCTGCCAATGCAGGAGACTTAAGAGATATGGCTTTGATCTCTGGGTCAGGAAGATCCCCTGGAAGAGGACACGGCAATCCACTCCAGTATTCTTACCTGGAGGATCCCACGGACAGGGGAGCCTGGCGGGCTACAATCCATAGTGTCGCAAAGAGGTGGACACTACTGAAGCAACTTAGCATGCACTCAACCTAAGAATTAGAACTCCTCTCTAAGACATTAAAAAAGACTGACATTCCACCCAACTGTTGACTTCACTTTGGGGATAGTCCCTATTAGTTCACAAAAATATAAAATATATTTCTGGAACAAAGGCATTTTAGTTTATCTTATCAGAGGTCTCTCAATTCATATTTATCTGCCTTTTAATTAACTGATGTATAGCTGACTTACAATATTATATTAGTTTCAGATGTACAATATTTAGATTTTAGATATGTGAGAGTTACACAGAATTTGAACAGCCACTACTACAGATCTGTCAATACTTTTAAATGTTCACAAATTTATTATTCATTCACTTAGCACTAGTTTTCAACATAGTCATACCTATCATCTTTTCTCTCCCTACCACATTCCTAGGAAGTAGATAAGCCAGGTCTTAGTTACACAGGTTGAAGCTCCAGTAAAAATTAGCAATGGATTTGTCAAAATCACATGGCAAACTAGATCCAGAACTGAAACTAGTTACCTGGCTCCATATGTACACTGTTGTTTTATTACCCTGTTCAATTTCCCTAAAATTTCATTTGGTATAAAAAAATCTATTGTGTTTAGAAATAAAATTCTTATGCAAAAGGCAGCTTTCTGAATATTCAAAAAAATTTCCACTTTATTCTGTGCCATAAAGAAGTATCTGTTTCCTCTGATAGGGTGTTTCACTAGCTTTCTGGTTTGAATAATCACATATAGACCTAAGTCATATGGATGATACTCACTGATCTGTTCTTCTTGGGTTATTGGCTCCTCATCATCTGGAAGGTAGCGTTTATCAATTGCCTCTTTAATCTGGTTATTGGCTCCTTTAGGATCTAAATCCATAGCCCAAGAGAAATTCATCAGGGCGAGGTGCGTTTGACCTAACTTCTTGTAAACCTAAAAATAAACAGCAGCACTACATTTTTCATTAAGCTGTAAGCTTCATCTATAAAATCCTAAACATTTTAAATTTAAGTTAGGTTCCTGATTGATGTGTTATAAGTTCATTCTCAAGAGTAGGACATTTTCATCCTATAGAAGAATTCATACCAACTTTTGAGTTCCTTTTAATATACTCAGGTATTATTTTCAGAATTCCTTGCCTGTATCTCTCAGGTAGTGAGCTTCCAACACATCTCACTCTGTTTGGAATGACAGTGGACTATAAATTGCTTAATTAGTACTCATTTACACTGGTTTTAAATGGAGTTATAGCAACTGTCCCCCGATGGCTCAGTGGTAAAGAATCCACCTGCAATGTAGAAGTCACAGGAGACGTGGATTCGATCCCTGAGTCCGGAAGATTCCCCTGGAGGAGGAAATGGCAACCCACTCCAGCATTCTTGTCTGAAAAATCCCATGGACAGAGAAGCCTGGCTAGCTACAGTCCAAAGGTCACAAAGAGTCAGGCACAACTGAGTCTGTGGTAACCATATATTATACAAAGCAACTCTCACTACTGTCCACCATCCTCAGTTACTTTAACCAATTGGCTTCTGGGGACCCAGTGTGTAAAGTCCTGACTAGTCTTGCCTCAGAAATTCTGCAAGCCATTTTTCTGAACTAAGACAACACCGTGGTATCATTTTTCTTCTTTGGGGAGGCGTTTGAGTATTTTGCTGATAACTGGAAGCTAAGGGCTCTCCTTGAGGCAGTCTCAGTCTCAGACATGATCAGTCACTGGGCTGCAAGTGCTGACATACTTCCAAAGCTACAGAAACACTACAGGGTGTGTGCTCTTGCTTCTTCATCAGGATATCTATCACCTTCTTAAATGTTAATAAAAACTAAATCCATGATTTATTTCCAGAATATATAGTATCAGAGATCTAGCTGAATTTGCTCAATAGATGGTATACAATAAAACATATTTATTTTTTAAAAGTTAGTATCTGTTATGATAGAGTTTGGAACCAGGGCCCCAATCTTTACCTTTCCTATTAAGAAGTAAACGAGGGATTCTTTGGGAACAATTTGTTTCAATTCTTCAAGTTCTTGTAAAGCAGACTGAAAAAAGCAAAGAAAAACACAGTAGCAAAATTTTTACAGTTTTGACTAAGCAAGTGATTGTATTTAATTTCCCAAATCATCTTAACTAAAGCTTATTAGATCTTAATCAAAGTACTACCTTGCTTCATTAATCCTTGTGAAAATGCAATAAAAATACTTATTACAACAAGAACTAAGAAATGTCAGGAATTCACTCGAATTCACTGAAAACATACATGATTCTTTGTGAAATATGGAGGTTAATAACCTTAGCTTTTGTCACAATTTTATTTAAAACAGCTAAATTCAATCACATTGTGTATAAAGATGTTTTAAAAACTAAGTTGCAGAACACTTCTGAAGTTCTGTTAATATACCTTCTCTTCTTGACACAAGAACTAGCTTTGAATACCAACCTGCCATTTTAACTAATGATGAAGAACCTAGAATTGAGTTAATGATTATCTAGTAATCTTCTGACTACTGCTAAAGGGGTTCAAGAGATTGAGAAGACAGATAGGAAAATTGTACATGTATTTAAAAGAAAGATCTGATGATTAAAAATACAGCTCCCCAAATAAGATATTGTCAATTTTTCACCTAGTAAATAGATAATAATTAAAAGTTTGATATTACATAAAGTTACCATGAGGGAGGAAAGACAGGTGTTCTCATCACCGAGGGCAGAACTGCAAATGGATGCAAACTCTGTGTAAGGACAACTTAACATGATCTTTTAAGTTAAAAACTACATGTAAACACTGATTCAGCAATCCATTTGTTAGGAATTTGGCCTAGTTATGTCAACTAACATAATATTTTTCTAATCAGAATAATAAAAAGTCAGCAAGAAGAATGACATTGCCTAAAGTTTTTTGCAAATCTCTGGTTAAGAGAAGACAGCTGGACTCATCTACTTTTGCATTCATCTGTTATGATGTCACATCAAGTAGCTTTTAGAACACCCTACTGTACACTGGTGAGAAAATGAAAGTGAAAAAGGCAAATAACATCTAAATATTATTATGAAAATAGTTCTCACCTGTGGACTTTTTGGAAAGATTTTTGGTAACCTCCCAGAAATGCCCAGACTATACTTTAGAATCACTGTTTTGAATGTTTTTTAATCAAGATGTTGTACCCCAAAACATCTAAACTGCTACACCATACCAGTTTAAAACTAGAATGTTTTCTATGACTGCAGGTTACAACTGTTACCAAAATTTCATTCATTTATCATGCTGTATCCCCCTCCCCCCACATAATCTACTTGGAAACTCTGAGAAAGAGTTTCTAACACAGACACAGTATAGTATCCAACATAGCAGAGAGCTCTCTTTTTCGCCCTAGAAGGCTTAAACAACTACACACCGACCGATACAATGCATTAGACAGGGTGGTGTCTAGTAATGATTTTTGCCACAGAGATTGATGTGGCCCTCTAACAGTTTGATTTTCATTTTGGAGGCAAGACATTGCACAAGCAGTCAGTAACTTTTCTTATGCCCCCTTTCTAACCTACACCTAATCATGCATCAGAGTAAACCTGATAATCTGGCTGAACCCCAAGCTGGTACTCAAAAATGACTATAACCATTCTGGCCTGGACAATGGGTCAGATTAGAATATGGGTTTCTTGAAGCATGTATAGGCTTGATTTACATGACATTCCTGGTAGATGAGGTGGCTTATGCCTTTAAGATTAATAAATAAAATCCTTCAACTGAAGAACCTGACCACATATCAGATTAAATAAAATTTTATTTTAAATTTTTGTACAATGAAGCAAAAACAGGAAAACAAATGCTGAATTACAATTACAGTAAACTTCAAAAAGCGACTTAAAAATTGTTAAATGTTTATTAGATTTAAAGGACATTGCATTGGAGAAGGAAATGGCAACCCACTCCAGTGTTCTTGCCTGGAGAATCCCAGGGATGGAGGAGCCTGGTGGGCTGCTGTCTATGGGGTCACACAGAGTCGGACACGACCGAAGTGACTTAGCAGCAGCAGGGAAGTACTAGGTGGTAAGCTATTCAGAGGCAGGAAATATGGTTGCTTCATTTGCCACTATATTCCTAGTGTCTGACATATATTAATAATAGGCATTCAAATAGGGCTTCCCTGGTGGCTCAGAGGTTAAAGCGTCTGCCTCCAATGCGGGAGACCCAGGTTCGATCCCTGGGTCGGGAAGATCCCCTGGAGAAGGAAATGGTAACCCACTCCAGTACTCTTGCCTGGAGAATCCCATGGATGGAGAAGCCTGGTAGGCTATAGTCCATGGGGTCGCAAAGAGTCGGACACGACTGAGCGACTTCACCCACCCAGGCATTCAAATAAATACTTGTTGAATAATGCACATATATTCATTTATTCTGTTCATATACTTTGGTCCTAATACAATGGTTTAGGTTTTACATTTAAGGTAACTGCCTTTCCCTACAGGAAATCTTTTTAAAGGATAAACTTTTATTCCTAAATATATACACATCCATCCTTCCTGTATTTCACGAATAAATACAGGCAAAAAAGAAATAGCTTTTAAAAATGGGGAAATAAACTGTTTAAGACAAAAATTCAAGTATAAATAACTTTTAGTTTATTTAAAAAGTGGCAAAGCTTAAATAGTACTATGTTGAAGACTGTTAAGATATGCACATACATATATATCTTACCTTATATTTTTCATTTGCAAATAAAACTGAGGCTCTGTGAAATTTGCATAGAGGGTTCTTAGGATCAATAACAATGGCTTTGTTTAGGGTATCCAAAGCCTTCTCAGATTTTTTCAGTGCATGCTGAACCTACAAGAAATAAAGATTCTATTAATTTTTCCTTTTGATATTTATGAGGAAAGGTAAAAACCAAATAGTGTGACTCAAAAACAACACAGCTCCCAATTCACCATTACTCTCCATAATGATAATCAGATTCTATATTTAGAATAGATATCTGGTTACCTTTAAGCCTAAAAGACAAGAAAAATCTTAGTCTTTCTTCACAAGAAAATCTGTACTATTTTGTTAGATAATACATTTTAACAGACTTATTATGGTCCTCTAAATATTAGACTTCTCAAAATTTTTCAAGAACCCCTAGGAGCTCTGGCTCTGAAACTTACCAACCTTGTTTTACTCAGAACAATTACTTTTACCTATTTTAGGAATTTGTTTTAAAAATAATTCTTCTGCTTTACATATCTGAAAACCATTGATCTGTAATTCTGGGTAGTAAGTAATTTATTACAAATAACATAAAAAAACAAAAGCAAACCTAACCAAGTCTCATTATTTATTCATGTGTACTCATACTGCTATGTTCATTCTTGGACGAATTATATATTAAAAATAAATTTGAACAGGCTCAGAGACATAGAAAACAAACTGATGGTTACAAAAGGGGAAAGGGGGTTGAAGGAGGGATAAATTAGGAATTTAGGATTAACAGACACAGACGACTACATACAAAATACATGAACAAGGACCTACTATATAGCACAAGGGACTATATTCAATATCCCATAATAACCTATAATGGGAAATAAATTTGAAAATGAATATATATGTATATATAACTGAATCACCTTGCTGAAACTCTGAAACTAACACAACACTGTAAATCTACTAAAAAAAAAAAAAACAAAAAACAGGGAAACTATAGCAGAGAAGTAACCTTTCCAGGTCTTAGAACCCACAGATTACACAATGCTGGACTATGGCCTTTAAGAAAGCCTGCTTTAAAAATGTTCAACTTCACTAAAAGGTAGCAAAAGATACTCAAGTTTGGTTTAAGTGACAGAAAAAAAATCTTTGACGTATTTTCCCTATATTTTTTGTACAGTATCTAACTGTAAAAGCTACCATGTCAATTCTTAAGAAAATCATTATAAAGAGCTAAAATTCTGCCCCCAAAATGAATAGTGAATTTCCAAACTTATATAATTCTCCTTATACTGTATGCTTGTTCCCACAAAGGTCAAACTTGCAAAGAGAAAGAAAAGAGGGAGGGAAAGAGGGAGAGGGAAGAATGGTGAGAGGACAAGAACAAGAACTTAAAAAAATGTTCCAAGCTTTCAGAAAAATTAGTAAGATTTTAAAAAACAAACATACCTGTTCTCTTATCCTATCAAAGTACAACTTATTATCACATACAGTAAGAAACATATAAAATTGACCATTCTCACCACTTTATAAGAATTTTAATTAGTTCTGACATATCTATACTACCCAGAGGCTAAAATACAGGGAATCATTTGCCTTAAATTATTAATTATTTAATTTAGGAGCTAAATACTAACATGGAAAACTGCCTTCAAAAATATCAAGTATCTCATATTAGTGTTATAATAACCCTATGAGGTAGGCAAGATGGTATTATTTGTCATTCACAAAATAGAAGCTCAGAGAAATTAAGTAACTTGCCCAAGGAATGAGGGTACTCCAGTGATTTCTCTTTATGCCAAGCAAAAAAGCAATATTTTTGTCTGTAAAAGAATCCAGGATATTGTTTCAAGAATAACAATAACAAAACCCCCTAATTTTCATTACAGCAATTAAGCCAATAACAAACAATCCAAAAGGGATTAACTGAACAATGCTTAGAAAGCTACTTACTACTCCAATGTGGCAAAGCAAAACTGAACTTTGAGGGTTGATGTCAAGTGCTTTCTGGAAATGCATTTCTGCAAGGCTGAATTTTTCTTGCTTGTAATAAATCATTCCTAAACCATACCTGAGAGTTTAAAATAAAATACAATTTTAAGGATGTGAAATGCTAATTTAATTTAGCTAATAAAAGGATATGTATGGAATGTGGCATTTTAATAAACCAGTAGAAAAATACTGATGGTCTTAGGGTAGGCAAAATCTAACATGATAAAAAACTGCCCAAGTGTTTTAGACAAGCCACTTTTATAAGTAAAAACAATCCAGTCAATCAATCAATCAATCAAATAAAACTATAACAACTAGAAAAAAAGAAACTACATCCTTAGACCTACCACTACAATCTAGATTTAACAGCTAATTTTTACTGAGTGATTATCATGTGTCTGTTGATAATTTTATTAAATTCTTTGTTTGATTTACCTTATTTAATCCTAGATGGAACCAAGGAGATAGGTACTATTATCAATCCCATTTAAAAATAAAACCAGTCCATTCTAAAGAGGATCAGCCCTGGGTGTTCAAGGACTGATGCTAAAGCTGAAACTCTAATACTTTGGCCACCTCATGTGAAGAGCTGACTCACTGGAAAAGACTCTGATGCTGGGAGGGATTGGGGGCAGGAGGAGAAGGGGATGACAGAGGATGAGATGGCTGGATGGCATCACTGACTCGATGGACGTGAGTCTGAGTGAACTCCAGGAGTTGGTGATGGACAGGGAGGCCTGGCGTGCTGCAACTCATGGGGTCGCAAAGAGTCAGACACGACTGAGCGACTGAACTGAACTGAACTGAACTGAAGGGTGGGTAAAGAATCAGCTTGCAGTACAGGAGCTCCAAGAGACCTAGGGTTGATCCCTGGGTTGGGAAGATCCCTTGGAGAAGGAAATGGCAATTCACTCCAGTGTTTTTGTCTGGAAAACTCATGGACAGAGGAGCCTGGTGGGCTACATACAGTCCACGGGATAATGAAAAGTCAGACATGACTCAGTGACTAAACACACACACTAATATTCCATTCAGATCCTCCCTCGATGATTCTAGACCCTAAATTCCTAACAATGCTACTCCCATATTATTTGTCCAAATGCATATATATTTTATACTATGATTAAATTATGCATAGTTCATGGTCTGCTTACCCTCTCCCCACTCACTGTATCAAAAATATGCTCCTATAGCTTTCAGAACTTACAGACTTCAAAATTACAATTTTTAAAGGCTTCACATAGACATCAAATTACACATTTTAAAGACTATGCAACAGTATATCAAGTTAATATACAGGTGTGTTTTCTGAATTTTCAAAACATCAAATACATTGTGACTGATTTACATTAAGGATCTCTCTTGGTGAAACTAGATAATAATGAAGGGGAATAATCAACAAATGATTAAGAAAAAAGCACAACAGTATATTGTTTATTATTATAATTATGTTAGAGGTCAAGAAAAGGTATGAAAAGTTCTGCGCTAATAATGGTGAAAATGGAGATAACTAAAGAAAGACTACTCACCTTGGAGTTGGAAAAATAAATTTGCTTAAATACTTAGTTACCTGAATAACTCAATATTGAAAGTCTTCCCAGTAAAAGCTTGCTAGTCTGAATATACCTCCTTTTCTCTAATTGCAACAATTATTTTTATAACAATTTTGATACGGTAAATTTTGTTAAGAATGCAACTACTGAAATATGGCAGAACAGATAACTACACATTTAAGAAACAACTCAAGTCCTATTAAGAACTTAGCTCTGAAAATATCACAGAGAACTTTATGGGAATGTTGGCAAGCCTAACTAACTGGTCAGCAGAAGCTAGTACTCATCAGGCCATCTTTCAGGCAATGTAACTACTTAGAAAAGAGATAAGATTCATTTAAAAACACATATACAAATCAAAGAATATATTTCAGTAATCTAGTGCTTCAGATTTAGAAACTACTATGATTAACCCAATCATTAATAGATTAACCTTCCTATTCATCTACTTAAGCACAAGTACAAAAAAGTAAAACAGATATTACTTAAACTGGAACATTCTTGATAAACTTAATAAACTAGAACTAATACTTAATAAATCTGACAAAGAGCAACAACTAATGGATAGTTTTCTATGTTTATTTTCTATTACCCAAAAGGTAGCGGAAATTACCTATTAGATAATAGAAAAGAAGAGCTATGCTGTTATTATAATTATGATAGAGAAAATGATGCTGCTCTTCCCCACAGTCCCAACCATTCTCTGTTTTCATCACCATTCTAGTGCTCTAACAAAAAAGAACAAATCAAAGTAACAACACCAGATATTAATACTTGCAAAAGTTTAGTAGGAAAAAAGTAGAAACTGTTCAATAAAAGCATCTGGAATTCTATTGGCATTAGTTAAGAGTTTGTTAAAGGTATAAACTTCACATAAACACCCACTTAGGTTAGAAGCTACCAACCAGTATGTACCATTCTTCAAATTCATGACAACAAAGAAATAATCTCACAAGAAAAATTACTGGGTACCAGCCCCATTAATAAGACACTGTCTTTGCACTTTGTTAGCACTTACCATGCATTATAATGTCTAGGATTGACTCTGATAGCATTTCGAAAACAAGCTAATGCTTTGTCTAATTCTTCAGTTAACACAAACTCGTGCCCTAATAGAGTATAGGCATAAGCATAATTTGGATCAACCTGGATAGCTCTCTGGAAGAATTTAATTGCAATATCATGTTCCCGCTGCAAACTGAAACAGTTCCCTGCAGCACACCAGGCCTTGAAAAAAAAAAGGAAACAAAAACCAAATGTATAATTAAAATTGATTTATTTTTTCTAACAAAAGCAATCTATGACTAAAATCAAGACTCAGATCTTACGTAGACTAGAAAGACAGCAATTGAAGAGCTTCAATAGATATAGTCAATCCTCATTATTCAAGGATTTCATATTTGCAAATCTGTCTACTTTCTAAAATTAACTTGTAAAACCAAAATCAATACTTGCAGTGCTTTAGTGATCATTCGTGGACCCACGTGTAATATGTGTGTGTATATTTCTCCTAGGAGTAATGGTTCAGTATTTGTCAATTTAGCGTTCATGGAAACTATAGACCTAACTACCAGGAATAATGAGAACTGACTCTTAAATTCTAAGCTTAAATATGTTACAAAAGGACCACTAAATATTCCTGGGAAATAAAACCTTTATAGGGCTGAAACATGTGCATAAACTGCCTATGCCTGAAAATGACAGTTAATTATTATTTTAATTTAAAATGAGCACTTTAAAATCTCTACTTCTGTTTAATGAACTCTACTCTTGGTGACAACAGCAAGTATAACCAAATCTTGATTAATCCCGAATGAAATATCTGCTTTAAGATTTTTCTATTTGTGAATCTCTATCATATATTCTAGGATTTCTCCTTCTGTGAGTCTCGGCCTATAGAGAAGAATGCAAAAATATGCGTGGATGAAACTAAATTAATGATTTGGGTCATTCCCATTTGTTAAAGACAAACAAAAAACGGTTGGAGGGAATTCCCTGGTGATACAGTGTTACTGTTGAGGGCCTGGGCTCAATCCCTGGTTTGGGAACTCACAAGCCATGCCAATGCAGCAAAAAAAAAGAAAGAAAGAAAGAAAGAAAAAGAAAAGAAAAATAAACATGAACGAAGTGCTTCAGTTAATTTACCTCTGGGGAATTTTTATCCATATCTGTTAAATCTTTTGAAAGGACTGAAAGAGCAACATCCTTTTGAAGATGCCAAAGTGTTGTAGAGTAGATCTCCATGCCTTCGACTCTGTAATTTTCAATTCTCCTAACCTCTGAGAATATTCTTTCAGCCTGAAATACAAAAATTAGTAAGAGGAAAACAAGTTGATACAATTTACATATATATTGGGAGTGTGCTGGGCACTATTCTCATAGGACCTAAATGCTGCCTTATTTTACACGAGAATTTTATGTGAATTAGCACCAACACATGGCCAAATTGAGTAACCTATGGTAGGTCAAATATTGATGCAATCATATTCATACTTAACCTAGTTTTTATACAGAAGTCAAGGTAGGAACATAAATTCTGGGGGGAAAAAAATTGTTTCCACCAAAAAGAAAGAAGAAAGATCTAGACAAATTTAAAAAGAAGTCAATTATTTTATTCTCAAAAAACATTATTCCAAATTTTTATAGCAGCTTTATAGAACAACTCTCTCGAAAGGTGAAGACACAAGTGACCTCTGCAACAAAAAACCTATTTTTGTACATTTATTAGGAGGTTAAGTTGAACACTTTAGGGGAAAAATAGGCTTGGGTGGCTGTCAACCCTATGGCATACTGAGCACTGAATATTTCCATCAGTATCGTACCTGCTAGGAACTACAGTCCCTGCCTAATATAAATTCCTTTTTCTTCTGCAGCACTCTCTTGACTTTAGGGTCCCTTCTCAGCTAGCATGTCAAAGTTTTTTCCTTGCCACACTCACAGCTTCCAGAACTTCTCTCCCCTGAAGTTTGAGACTTTGGGCTATACGAAACCAGTTAGCTCCCCAGTTTATCAATTCGTTAAAAATTCTGAAAGTCAAACTTAGTTTAGAATAAGGAATATCAGGTCTATTTTTAATGAAATGAAGATGACAAGATAAAGAAATAGCATTCATAAAACTAGAAAAATAGGAATGCTTAGATATGGCCATAAGAATAGGAATTCTTATGATATGGCCATATATCATCTAGAATTAGCTTAAATTTGTGACTCCCCTGAAATTCCTTAAAAGTTATACAGATAAGTTTTTCATTTTTTCAAACACACACTGGTTACAAGAAAACAGACCTAACCACCTGTCAAGTACAGGTTTTAGAAATCTGGTTTAAAATTTTTCAGAATCTATTGTTTCCTCTGAAAAATGATTATGCTACAGACAGAAAGGAAAATTGGAACAAAACTAAAAATTAAATTGAAACAAAGATTTCCTTTAAATATCTGGGTCTACATCTGCTCTATGATTAGGGGTAACAAAAAAATTCATGTTAAGAACCCATGAAACAAATAATTTTGAAAAGGCTTGCCAAACCCCACTTCTCCCTATGTACCAATTAAAAAAA
Organism: Oreotragus oreotragus; assembly: GCA_006410675.1. Taxonomy (NCBI): domain Eukaryota; kingdom Metazoa; phylum Chordata; class Mammalia; order Artiodactyla; family Bovidae; genus Oreotragus; species Oreotragus oreotragus. Next base: position 472,643 of record SJYX01011180.1, read on the forward strand.
TCACAATCCAGCAATGAAAAAGGCTCTCTACAATTATTTTTTATTACTCAAAATTACAAGAATAGGTATTTTCTGGATTTATTCTCCACCTGGAAGAATACTACACCCCTAGAGCTCTGCATGGCTCCTTAAAGGAGCAATAATCTTCTTTCTTTGAGCATGTTTTTTAAAAAAATAGCACCATACTTCACTGTTCCCCAATCTCCTTACCATGCTTCATTTTTCCTTCATATGATTTATTGCTGTGTCCGTATACATTTATTGGCCTGTAATTTCTCTTACTAGAAAGGGGGCTTCCCAGGTTGCACTAGTGGTAAAGAACCTGCTTGCCAATGCAGCAGATTTAAGAGGTATAAATTCAATCCCTGGATCAGAAAGATCCCCTAGAGGAGGGCATTGCAACCCACTCCACTATTCTTGCCTAGAGAATTTCATGGACAGAGAGGAGTCTGGCGGGATATAGTCCATAGGGTTGCAAAGAGTCAGACACGATTGAAGCAACTTAGCACATGCACACTTGCTAGAAAGTAAACTCTATGAAGGCAAGCAATTATCTGTCTAGCTATATTACAGTATAGAAGAGAGTCTGGGATATAATATGCACTCAAATACATGCTGAAAGTAAAAAAGACAAACAAGTGATTTTATTATCAACTTTAAATAATTTATATTAGGTTTCTTAAAGCTTTTTTTTAAAGGTTTTTCTAATTTAAATTTAGAGGTAGGGGAGGAAGTGCTTTGAAAGTAGAACTGGGGAATAAATTAGAATTTTCTTTGGCTTTAGGTTAATCATCCTCTCCTTTCCTGATTTAAAGAGATAACTTAAGCAACAAATATAATTAAAATTAAAATGATAAAACCTTACAATAAGAACATTATAGCCTCAATTACTTACAACTTTCTTCATTGTATTAAGTTTATAAAACATACTAAGTACCAAAAATTCATCCCAGTAAGCTCTCTATATAGTAGAAAGAATTTTGATTATAAACATCTATTACATGGTAAATACATATTTTCAGATCCAAGTAGAGTACAAATGTTCCATGTAAGAATTACTTCGGTTCTCTACAAATCTATCTCATGTAATCCCAAAGAATTCAAATTACCCTTAACACAAGAAAGAACTGAACTGATAAGTTATTCATATTGACAAAATAAAGACATTACATAATAAATACTGACCCTTTAGATCTAGCCTTCTCAAACATAATTTTAATTAAATTACCTCTAGAAAGGCATATGTAACTTTTTAAATACTTACTTGCATGTACTCTGAAAGTTCGAAATAGGCCCTTCCAATTTGGCACAGCACCCAACCAGTATTGTAGTGGTGAGAAGGTAGGTGGCTCAAGATATTAATAGCTTCTTTGCAGTTGTATGAACACAAAGCTAAATAACCTTTCCCCATTTCACGAAGAAGGCTCATCAAACCTTCTGGGAGAAAATAATGTAGTAAACAAATAAAAAATAAAACACAATAAAGCTGCCTGGTTTTCTAGGAAGGCTAATTAAAAAATATTTCATTAAACTTTCCAACACTGGGCTTCCCTAGTGGCCCAGTGGAAAAGAATCTGCCTGCCAATGCAGAAGACACAGGTTCAATATCTGATCCAGGAAGATCCCACAAGCCACAGAGCGACTAAGCTCATGCACCACAACTATTGAACCAGAGCTCTGGAGCCTGCGAGCTGCAACAAATGAGCCCAGGTGCTGCAACCACTGAAGCCCATGGACCTAGAGTCTGTGCTCCATAACAAGAAATGCCACTGCAATGAGAAGCCCACCCACCACAACTAGAGAGTAGCCCCTGAAAAAAAGCCCACACAGCAGCAATGAAGACCCAGCACAGCCAAAACTAAAAATGAATAAATAATAAAATGACTAAAAACGAAAAAGAAAAAAAATGCCAACATCCACCCAGAAAAAAACTTTCTTTAATGAACATAAATAAACTTACTTAAAACAAGTGAATAAAATAAAATATAAAGAAGATTTTAAGCTTTTAAAACAGACCTGATGCTGCTTTCTGTAGATTAAATGCCTGGATCTGAGGTGTAATTGTGGAGATTTTTCCTTCTGAAATGACTGAAGAGTCTAATTTTGTGATTTCCAGGCTATCATTTATGTTAGGTTGAGTCATTCCTCCTTTATTAGTTTTACTTTTTGTTTTCCTGTTTGGGATTTTAGGTGGAAACTTCATTTTTAATTTTTTGCTATTCTCCTGTAACAAGAAGGAAAATTCCATAACTTGTTATACTCATGTATTTTAAACATCTATCTAACCCTTTTTCTCAAGTATTAGATATAAAATAAACATATGGTTTTGACTGATCTATATTTTTCTCAGAAAAAATTTTATAAAAACAAAAGTCTTCAAAGTCACTTAATGTAAAATGCAACAATTCTGAAAATAAATCATATTAACTAACTAGTATTTAAGGTACATTAGCTTTAAGCATTTCTCTTTATTCAAAGTATATCACTTTCATTTATTAATTAAAAATAAGAAAGTAAGGAGATACAACAACTACCTAATTGTCTCAGAGCACTGAAATCTGTAAGATATAAAACTGCTGATCTATATGTTACAATTAAAGACTGTCTATAATATTTGTCAATGGATGAAGAAAATTTACCAAAGGTATAAAACTCTCCAGTTGTCCAAAGAAATGTGCAAAGAAAAAATTTTCATTCACTCTTCCCACAATCTTTCCCAATGGAAACATGTGACATAACCACAGTATACCATCAAATCCAGGGAACTGGAATTGGTGCAATATTAGCGACTAAAACTATAGATCCTACTTGGATTTCATCAGTTTTCACATGGACCTTTTAAAAAATTTCGGTGTGTACAGTTCTGTGAAATTGTGTTACATGTATGGATTTATTTAATCAACTACCACAATAAAGATTCAGGACTATTTTACCACTACAAAAAGAAATTCCTTTGTGCTATGCTATAAAAGACACATCTTCCCCTCAGTTCTAACTCCTAGTAACTATTGATCTCCTCTCCATCTCTGTAATTTTGTAATTTTAACATTAAAAAAATGTTAAATAGTCTCCTAATGTATTCATTAGAGACTGAGTCATCGATGAACAGACATTTCAGAGGAGGAAGTATTAAATAAATGTGACATACAGAAATTTTTAAATTACCTTGGTTGTAGAGCTGTCACTAGTAAAAAGTCGTGAACTTCTTCGAGGCAGTGCATTTGGGGGAGATGTGATAGTGGGGCTCAATACCTGAGGTGTTGTACTAAAAAAATTATAAAGTAGATATTTTTAAAAACCTGCTTATGATCATTAACTATTATTTCAAGTATATTAAAAATATGCATTCAACATGTTTGTATTCTAAAATTGATGAGATCAATCCTTTCCTCACCCTCCTATGAAAACTCATTTAAAGAACTATTCTTGTTACCTTTTATAAAACGATACGAATTATAGCACAGATCTTCGCTCTATCTGAAATTGCTCATTCGAACATAAAACAATCCACATAAAAGTTCTGAGTCAATAAATAGTAAACGTCTATAAACCAATTATCTTTAGTCCTTATTTGGAACTATAGCAAGTTAAGGAAAAACAAAGGTGGACATAGTCTAAATGTGGGATATTTGCTAAATAAATATTACTAGAACAATTGATACCTGAGAAGTTATTACCCTGTAAGTTCAAACAGCCACATCAAGGGATTATTCTGCAGAATGAGAGAGGGGGACATGGACAGTACAAGTATTTGAAGAAATAATGGCCAAAATTAGCTAAATTTGATGAAAACTATCAACTAACAGATCCAAGGAGCTCAATGAATTTGAAGCCCAAGAAAGGAGAGAACACACTAGAGCATAATCAAATGCATTAATATCAGTGATAAAGAAAAAATCTTAAGAGTCAGAGAAAAGACAGATTACATACACAGAAACAAAAATAAGGATGGCAAGAGGTTTCTTATCAGAAACAATGCAAGCAAGAAGACAGTAGAGCAATGTAAAGAAAAAAAACCTGTTAATTAGAATTCCATACCATGAAAATATCAATCAAAAATAAAAACAAAGGTGAAATGAAAACTTTCTTTTGAACATACAAAGGCTGAAAAAATTCATTACCAACAGACCTAGACTACAGGAAACATTAATCACTCTGTAGAAGTAAAATATATGACAACAGCACAGAGACTGACAAGACGAGTATGAAAATATACATTACAAGGTTTATACTCTAAGTGATATGGTACAGTATTACTTGAAGGTAGACTTTGATAAGTTAAAATCTGTGATATAAATCCTAAAATTACAACCTCTAAAATGACAAGATAAAGAGTAATTGTTAATAAGGAAATGCTATGGGCTGAATTGCGGGGAAGGCAATGGCACCCCACCCCAGTACTCTTGCCTGGAAAATCCAATGGACGGAGTAGCCTGGTGGGCTGCAGTCCATGGGGTCGCTAACAGTCGGACAGACTGAGCGACTTCACTTTCACTTTTCTCTTTCATGCATTGGAGAAGGAAATGGCAACCCACTCCAGTGTTCTTGCCTGGAGAATCCCAGGGACGGGGGAGCCTGGTGGGCTGCCGTCTGTGGGGTCACACAGAGTCGGACACGACTGAAGTGACTTAGCAGCAGCAGCAGCATGGGTTGAATTGTGTCTCCCAAAGGGATATGATGAAGTCCTAACCTCCAGTATTCTTAATGTGAACTTTTTGGGAAATATGGTCTTTGTGGATGCAATTAACTTAAGATGAGGTCATCACGGTGGGCGCTAATTCAATATGACAGACGTCCTAATAAGAAAAAGGAAATTTGAATACAGAGGCACACAGGGAAGATGGCTAAGTGGAGACAGAGGGAAATACTGAGTTGCCTACTACAAAATAAGGAATGCCTGGGGCAACCAGAAGCTGGAAGTGCTACGGATCCTCCCCTAGTGACGGCCCTAGCGATACCTTGATTTCAGATAGAACTGTGAGTGAATAAATTTCTGTTGTTTTAAGCCACCCAGCTTGTGGTATTTTCCTAGGGCAGCTGTTGGAAACTAAAACAGGCAATAAAGAAGGTAGAGTGGTACACATCAACTATACATCAACTAAGAGATAAAAAGGAATTAGTAATACAAAGAAGGCAAAATTAATGTAACTCATGTGTATTACAGTTAGTATATTTGTTTAAATGCAATGCATAATTCAGTAAATTATGTTTATATATTCTTGAAGACTAACATATATTTGGCCTATTAATGTGCTCTGCAGGAGGCTCAGGCTGCTTCTTATCACTGAGCCCTAGGCAATCACTGCCACCTATCTGAGAGATGGCACTCATAATGAGACTTACCAGCCAGGCATTTTAGAAATATTGAGGCCTTTTATATAGTCAAGGTATATGCACATGTGTACCTATTTTAAGACTTATGGTACATGTTCACTATTTTAGAAAGTAAAGTAGCTTTCTCTTAATATATTAGCTATAATTTATTTTTGAGGCCTTGAATAGGAAAAGAAATCTTATTTAACACCATTTCTGTGTGGAAATGGATTCACCATTTGAAGATTTATTGGCAGATTCATACTATGACCTACTTATAGAAATGCATAATAGGGGAAGGGGAGAATAATCTATCTGTACTTGATCAGTGGAGAAGGTTACATAAAAAAAAAAGAAAATTATTTTGGAGGAGTGCTAACAATATCTAGTTTAAACAAACTCACAAGGCCATTAGAATAAAAAGGTATTTTAGCTAACTCTTGTCTTGATTTGCATTGTAATACTCAAAAATTAAATTTCCTTTTTCAGTAAGTTGGAAATTCCAAATTTAACATATTCAAAATTTACAATAGTCATTCCAGAATTCTTGGAGCAGTCAAAACAACCTGCCTAAACTGAAGAACTGTTTCACAACAAGAAAAGCTAAACAATATCAAATAATGAGACCAAATAAATACCTTGTTTGTGGGCCAGAACTTTGTGTCTGTGCAACAAGAATTGGAGTTACCTCTCGACTGTTTCCACTCTGTGAGAAGACAGACTTTGTTCCAGTTTGGCCGATTCTGGCAACAGACTGTAAAACACAAAAAGTCTAAAGTTTGTGAATTATAAATTGCATTGTGAGTGGTAAAAGACATCATGATGTACCCATCTACATTTCCCCAATACAAGATTTCATATTATATATTGTCTGTCATCTGAAAACACAAACTATTAATGTCATTATTGATGTTATTTTAGGTTAATTAATTATTGATATATTAGAATGAACATCACCCTATTTCCTCATATTAAGCTCAGTATTTTTACCTTTAAACTATCTTTTTATCTTTCGACTTTAGTTATCAAGGAAAGGCTTAAGATTCCTAGAAGCCATTTATGATGTAACTTTCCCAGTTGGGGCTAAGTGCTAAAAAATGTTAAGACAGCTACTATTCTCAAGAGTTATGATCTAATTTAGTATATATAAAAAATAATACAGTAAGATTTTATATCCCTTCTTTGGCACTTAATAAAGACAGTCTTAGAGTAATTCAGATTAGTAGATTAAAAAAATCACTGGGTTATTTTCCAAATTCTAAGAATATTGCACTGAATTAGTATTTCTTTTCGATGTGTTCAATCTTCTGGACTGTGCTTGCCCCTTCTCTCTTCTCTAATTTATCACCTTATTTCTATTTATTTTCATCACTTAACTTTTTTATAAAGTGATCTCTGTGTCAATGGCTGTCTCTTATACACATCTAGATGTGTATAAGAGACAGCCCTGGAAACATTAANAGTATTTTCCCTATATTTTTTGTACAGTATCTAACTGTAAAAGCTACCATGTCAATTCTTAAGAAAATCATTATAAAGAGCTAAAATTCTGCCCCCAAAATGAATAGTGAATTTCCAAACTTATATAATTCTCCTTATACTGTATGCTTGTTCCCACAAAGGTCAAACTTGCAAAGAGAAAGAAAAGAGGGAGGGAAAGAGGGAGAGGGAAGAATGGTGAGAGGACAAGAACAAGAACTTAAAAAAATGTTCCAAGCTTTCAGAAAAATTAGTAAGATTTTAAAAAACAAACATACCTGTTCTCTTATCCTATCAAAGTACAACTTATTATCACATACAGTAAGAAACATATAAAATTGACCATTCTCACCACTTTATAAGAATTTTAATTAGTTCTGACATATCTATACTACCCAGAGGCTAAAATACAGGGAATCATTTGCCTTAAATTATTAATTATTTAATTTAGGAGCTAAATACTAACATGGAAAACTGCCTTCAAAAATATCAAGTATCTCATATTAGTGTTATAATAACCCTATGAGGTAGGCAAGATGGTATTATTTGTCATTCACAAAATAGAAGCTCAGAGAAATTAAGTAACTTGCCCAAGGAATGAGGGTACTCCAGTGATTTCTCTTTATGCCAAGCAAAAAAGCAATATTTTTGTCTGTAAAAGAATCCAGGATATTGTTTCAAGAATAACAATAACAAACCCCCCTAATTTTCATTACAGCAATTAAGCCAATAACAAACAATCCAAAAGGGATTAACTGAACAATGCTTAGAAAGCTACTTACTACTCCAATGTGGCAAAGCAAAACTGAACTTTGAGGGTTGATGTCAAGTGCTTTCTGGAAATGCATTTCTGCAAGGCTGAATTTTTCTTGCTTGTAATAAATCATTCCTAAACCATACCTGAGAGTTTAAAATAAAATACAATTTTAAGGATGTGAAATGCTAATTTAATTTAGCTAATAAAAGGATATGTATGGAATGTGGCATTTTAATAAACCAGTAGAAAAATACTGATGGTCTTAGGGTAGGCAAAATCTAACATGATAAAAAACTGCCCAAGTGTTTTAGACAAGCCACTTTTATAAGTAAAAACAATCCAGTCAATCAATCAATCAATCAAATAAAACTATAACAACTAGAAAAAAAGAAACTACATCCTTAGACCTACCACTACAATCTAGATTTAACAGCTAATTTTTACTGAGTGATTATCATGTGTCTGTTGATAATTTTATTAAATTCTTTGTTTGATTTACCTTATTTAATCCTAGATGGAACCAAGGAGATAGGTACTATTATCAATCCCATTTAAAAATAAAACCAGTCCATTCTAAAGAGGATCAGCCCTGGGTGTTCAAGGACTGATGCTAAAGCTGAAACTCTAATACTTTGGCCACCTCATGTGAAGAGCTGACTCACTGGAAAAGACTCTGATGCTGGGAGGGATTGGGGGCAGGAGGAGAAGGGGATGACAGAGGATGAGATGGCTGGATGGCATCACTGACTCGATGGACGTGAGTCTGAGTGAACTCCAGGAGTTGGTGATGGACAGGGAGGCCTGGCGTGCTGCAACTCATGGGGTCGCAAAGAGTCAGACACGACTGAGCGACTGAACTGAACTGAACTGAACTGAAGGGTGGGTAAAGAATCAGCTTGCAGTACAGGAGCTCCAAGAGACCTAGGGTTGATCCCTGGGTTGGGAAGATCCCTTGGAGAAGGAAATGGCAATTCACTCCAGTGTTTTTGTCTGGAAAACTCATGGACAGAGGAGCCTGGTGGGCTACATACAGTCCACGGGATAATGAAAAGTCAGACATGACTCAGTGACTAAACACACACACTAATATTCCATTCAGATCCTCCCTCGATGATTCTAGACCCTAAATTCCTAACAATGCTACTCCCATATTATTTGTCCAAATGCATATATATTTTATACTATGATTAAATTATGCATAGTTCATGGTCTGCTTACCCTCTCCCCACTCACTGTATCAAAAATATGCTCCTATAGCTTTCAGAACTTACAGACTTCAAAATTACAATTTTTAAAGGCTTCACATAGACATCAAATTACACATTTTAAAGACTATGCAACAGTATATCAAGTTAATATACAGGTGTGTTTTCTGAATTTTCAAAACATCAAATACATTGTGACTGATTTACATTAAGGATCTCTCTTGGTGAAACTAGATAATAATGAAGGGGAATAATCAACAAATGATTAAGAAAAAAGCACAACAGTATATTGTTTATTATTATAATTATGTTAGAGGTCAAGAAAAGGTATGAAAAGTTCTGCGCTAATAATGGTGAAAATGGAGATAACTAAAGAAAGACTACTCACCTTGGAGTTGGAAAAATAAATTTGCTTAAATACTTAGTTACCTGAATAACTCAATATTGAAAGTCTTCCCAGTAAAAGCTTGCTAGTCTGAATATACCTCCTTTTCTCTAATTGCAACAATTATTTTTATAACAATTTTGATACGGTAAATTTTGTTAAGAATGCAACTACTGAAATATGGCAGAACAGATAACTACACATTTAAGAAACAACTCAAGTCCTATTAAGAACTTAGCTCTGAAAATATCACAGAGAACTTTATGGGAATGTTGGCAAGCCTAACTAACTGGTCAGCAGAAGCTAGTACTCATCAGGCCATCTTTCAGGCAATGTAACTACTTAGAAAAGAGATAAGATTCATTTAAAAACACATATACAAATCAAAGAATATATTTCAGTAATCTAGTGCTTCAGATTTAGAAACTGCTATGATTAACCCAATCATTAATAGATTAACCTTCCTATTCATCTACTTAAGCACAAGTACAAAAAAGTAAAACAGATATTACTTAAACTGGAACATTCTTGATAAACTTAATAAACTAGAACTAATAATAAATCTGACAAAGAGCAACAACTAATGGATAGTTTTCTATGTTTATTTTCTATTACCCAAAAGGTAGCGGAAATTACCTATTAGATAATAGAAAAGAAGAGCTATGCTGTTATTATAATTATGATAGAGAAAATGATGCTGCTCTTCCCCACAGTCCCAACCATTCTCTGTTTTCATCACCATTCTAGTGCTCTAACAAAAAAGAACAAATCAAAGTAACAACACCAGATATTAATACTTGCAAAAGTTTAGTAGGAAAAAAGTAGAAACTGTTCAATAAAAGCATCTGGAATTCTATTGGCATTAGTTAAGAGTTTGTTAAAGGTATAAACTTCACATAAACACCCACTTAGGTTAGAAGCTACCAACCAGTATGTACCATTCTTCAAATTCATGACAACAAAGAAATAATCTCACAAGAAAAATTACTGGGTACCAGCCCCATTAATAAGACACTGTCTTTGCACTTTGTTAGCACTTACCATGCATTATAATGTCTAGGATTGACTCTGATAGCATTTCGAAAACAAGCTAATGCTTTGTCTAATTCTTCAGTTAACACAAACTCGTGCCCTAATAGAGTATAGGCATAAGCATAATTTGGATCAACCTGGATAGCTCTCTGGAAGAATTTAATTGCAATATCATGTTCCCGCTGCAAACTGAAACAGTTCCCTGCAGCACACCAGGCCTTGAAAAAAAAAAGGAAACAAAAACCAAATGTATAATTAAAATTGATTTATTTTTTCTAACAAAAGCAATCTATGACTAAAATCAAGACTCAGATCTTACGTAGACTAGAAAGACAGCAATTGAAGAGCTTCAATAGATATAGTCAATCCTCATTATTCAAGGATTTCATATTTGCAAATCTGTCTACTTTCTAAAATTAACTTGTAAAACCAAAATCAATACTTGCAGTGCTTTAGTGATCATTCGTGGACCCACGTGTAATATGTGTGTGTATATTTCTCCTAGGAGTAATGGTTCAGTATTTGTCAATTTAGCGTTCATGGAAACTATAGACCTAACTACCAGGAATAATGAGAACTGACTCTTAAATTCTAAGCTTAAATATGTTACAAAAGGACCACTAAATATTCCTGGGAAATAAAACCTTTATAGGGCTGAAACATGTGCATAAACTGCCTATGCCTGAAAATGACAGTTAATTATTATTTTAATTTAAAATGAGCACTTTAAAATCTCTACTTCTGTTTAATGAACTCTACTCTTGGTGACAACAGCAAGTATAACCAAATCTTGATTAATCCCGAATGAAATATCTGCTTTAAGATTTTTCTATTTGTGAATCTCTATCATATATTCTAGGATTTCTCCTTCTGTGAGTCTCGGCCTATAGAGAAGAATGCAAAAATATGCGTGGATGAAACTAAATTAATGATTTGGGTCATTCCCATTTGTTAAAGACAAACAAAAAACGGTTGGAGGGAATTCCCTGGTGATACAGTGTTACTGTTGAGGGCCTGGGCTCAATCCCTGGTTTGGGAACTCACAAGCCATGCCAATGCAGCAAAAAAAAAGAAAGAAAGAAAGAAAGAAAAAGAAAAGAAAAATAAACATGAACGAAGTGCTTCAGTTAATTTACCTCTGGGGAATTTTTATCCATATCTGTTAAATCTTTTGAAAGGACTGAAAGAGCAACATCCTTTTGAAGATGCCAAAGTGTTGTAGAGTAGATCTCCATGCCTTCGACTCTGTAATTTTCAATTCTCCTAACCTCTGAGAATATTCTTTCAGCCTGAAATACAAAAATTAGTAAGAGGAAAACAAGTTGATACAATTTACATATATATTGGGAGTGTGCTGGGCACTATTCTCATAGGACCTAAATGCTGCCTTATTTTACACGAGAATTTTATGTGAATTAGCACCAACACATGGCCAAATTGAGTAACCTATGGTAGGTCAAATATTGATGCAATCATATTCATACTTAACCTAGTTTTTATACAGAAGTCAAGGTAGGAACATAAATTCTGGGGGGAAAAAAATTGTTTCCACCAAAAAGAAAGAAGAAAGATCTAGACAAATTTAAAAAGAAGTCAATTATTTTATTCTCAAAAAACATTATTCCAAATTTTTATAGCAGCTTTATAGAACAACTCTCTCGAAAGGTGAAGACACAAGTGACCTCTGCAACAAAAAACCTATTTTTGTACATTTATTAGGAGGTTAAGTTGAACACTTTAGGGGAAAAATAGGCTTGGGTGGCTGTCAACCCTATGGCATACTGAGCACTGAATATTTCCATCAGTATCGTACCTGCTAGGAACTACAGTCCCTGCCTAATATAAATTCCTTTTTCTTCTGCAGCACTCTCTTGACTTTAGGGTCCCTTCTCAGCTAGCATGTCAAAGTTTTTTCCTTGCCACACTCACAGCTTCCAGAACTTCTCTCCCCTGAAGTTTGAGACTTTGGGCTATACGAAACCAGTTAGCTCCCCAGTTTATCAATTCGTTAAAAATTCTGAAAGTCAAACTTAGTTTAGAATAAGGAATATCAGGTCTATTTTTAATGAAATGAAGATGACAAGATAAAGAAATAGCATTCATAAAACTAGAAAAATAGGAATGCTTAGATATGGCCATAAGAATAGGAATTCTTATGATATGGCCATATATCATCTAGAATTAGCTTAAATTTGTGACTCCCCTGAAATTCCTTAAAAGTTATACAGATAAGTTTTTCATTTTTTCAAACACACACTGGTTACAAGAAAACAGACCTAACCACCTGTCAAGTACAGGTTTTAGAAATCTGGTTTAAAATTTTTCAGAATCTATTGTTTCCTCTGAAAAATGATTATGCTACAGACAGAAAGGAAAATTGGAACAAAACTAAAAATTAAATTGAAACAAAGATTTCCTTTAAATATCTGGGTCTACATCTGCTCTATGATTAGGGGTAACAAAAAAATTCATGTTAAGAACCCATGAAACAAATAATTTTGAAAAGGCTTGCCAAACCCCACTTCTCCCTATGTACCAATTAAAAAAATCACAATCCAGCAATGAAAAAGGCTCTCTACAATTATTTTTTATTACTCAAAATTACAAGAATAGGTATTTTCTGGATTTATTCTCCACCTGGAAGAATACTACACCCCTAGAGCTCTGCATGGCTCCTTAAAGGAGCAATAATCTTCTTTCTTTGAGCATGTTTTTTAAAAAAATAGCACCATACTTCACTGTTCCCCAATCTCCTTACCATGCTTCATTTTTCCTTCATATGATTTATTGCTGTGTCCGTATACATTTATTGGCCTGTAATTTCTCTTACTAGAAAGGGGGCTTCCCAGGTTGCACTAGTGGTAAAGAACCTGCTTGCCAATGCAGCAGATTTAAGAGGTATAAATTCAATCCCTGGATCAGAAAGATCCCCTAGAGGAGGGCATTGCAACCCACTCCACTATTCTTGCCTAGAGAATTTCATGGACAGAGAGGAGTCTGGCGGGATATAGTCCATAGGGTTGCAAAGAGTCAGACACGATTGAAGCAACTTAGCACATGCACACTTGCTAGAAAGTAAACTCTATGAAGGCAAGCAATTATCTGTCTAGCTATATTACAGTATAGAAGAGAGTCTGGGATATAATATGCACTCAAATACATGCTGAAAGTAAAAAAGACAAACAAGTGATTTTATTATCAACTTTAAATAATTTATATTAGGTTTCTTAAAGCTTTTTTTTAAAGGTTTTTCTAATTTAAATTTAGAGGTAGGGGAGGAAGTGCTTTGAAAGTAGAACTGGGGAATAAATTAGAATTTTCTTTGGCTTTAGGTTAATCATCCTCTCCTTTCCTGATTTAAAGAGATAACTTAAGCAACAAATATAATTAAAATTAAAATGATAAAACCTTACAATAAGAACATTATAGCCTCAATTACTTACAACTTTCTTCATTGTATTAAGTTTATAAAACATACTAAGTACCAAAAATTCATCCCAGTAAGCTCTCTATATAGTAGAAAGAATTTTGATTATAAACATCTATTACATGGTAAATACATATTTTCAGATCCAAGTAGAGTACAAATGTTCCATGTAAGAATTACTTCGGTTCTCTACAAATCTATCTCATGTAATCCCAAAGAATTCAAATTACCCTTAACACAAGAAAGAACTGAACTGATAAGTTATTCATATTGACAAAATAAAGACATTACATAATAAATACTGACCCTTTAGATCTAGCCTTCTCAAACATAATTTTAATTAAATTACCTCTAGAAAGGCATATGTAACTTTTTAAATACTTACTTGCATGTACTCTGAAAGTTCGAAATAGGCCCTTCCAATTTGGCACAGCACCCAACCAGTATTGTAGTGGTGAGAAGGTAGGTGGCTCAAGATATTAATAGCTTCTTTGCAGTTGTATGAACACAAAGCTAAATAACCTTTCCCCATTTCACGAAGAAGGCTCATCAAACCTTCTGGGAGAAAATAATGTAGTAAACAAATAAAAAATAAAACACAATAAAGCTGCCTGGTTTTCTAGGAAGGCTAATTAAAAAATATTTCATTAAACTTTCCAACACTGGGCTTCCCTAGTGGCCCAGTGGAAAAGAATCTGCCTGCCAATGCAGAAGACACAGGTTCAATATCTGATCCAGGAAGATCCCACAAGCCACAGAGCGACTAAGCTCATGCACCACAACTATTGAACCAGAGCTCTGGAGCCTGCGAGCTGCAACAAATGAGCCCAGGTGCTGCAACCACTGAAGCCCATGGACCTAGAGTCTGTGCTCCATAACAAGAAATGCCACTGCAATGAGAAGCCCACCCACCACAACTAGAGAGTAGCCCCTGAAAAAAAGCCCACACAGCAGCAATGAAGACCCAGCACAGCCAAAACTAAAAATGAATAAATAATAAAATGACTAAAAACGAAAAAGAAAAAAAATGCCAACATCCACCCAGAAAAAAACTTTCTTTAATGAACATAAATAAACTTACTTAAAACAAGTGAATAAAATAAAATATAAAGAAGATTTTAAGCTTTTAAAACAGACCTGATGCTGCTTTCTGTAGATTAAATGCCTGGATCTGAGGTGTAATTGTGGAGATTTTTCCTTCTGAAATGACTGAAGAGTCTAATTTTGTGATTTCCAGGCTATCATTTATGTTAGGTTGAGTCATTCCTCCTTTATTAGTTTTACTTTTTGTTTTCCTGTTTGGGATTTTAGGTGGAAACTTCATTTTTAATTTTTTGCTATTCTCCTGTAACAAGAAGGAAAATTCCATAACTTGTTATACTCATGTATTTTAAACATCTATCTAACCCTTTTTCTCAAGTATTAGATATAAAATAAACATATGGTTTTGACTGATCTATATTTTTCTCAGAAAAAATTTTATAAAAACAAAAGTCTTCAAAGTCACTTAATGTAAAATGCAACAATTCTGAAAATAAATCATATTAACTAACTAGTATTTAAGGTACATTAGCTTTAAGCATTTCTCTTTATTCAAAGTATATCACTTTCATTTATTAATTAAAAATAAGAAAGTAAGGAGATACAACAACTACCTAATTGTCTCAGAGCACTGAAATCTGTAAGATATAAAACTGCTGATCTATATGTTACAATTAAAGACTGTCTATAATATTTGTCAATGGATGAAGAAAATTTACCAAAGGTATAAAACTCTCCAGTTGTCCAAAGAAATGTGCAAAGAAAAAATTTTCATTCACTCTTCCCACAATCTTTCCCAATGGAAACATGTGATATAACCACAGTATACCATCAAATCCAGGGAACTGGAATTGGTGCAATATTAGCGACTAAAACTATAGATCCTACTTGGATTTCATCAGTTTTCACATGGACCTTTTAAAAAATTTCGGTGTGTACAGTTCTGTGAAATTGTGTTACATGTATGGATTTATTTAATCAACTACCACAATAAAGATTCAGGACTATTTTACCACTACAAAAAGAAATTCCTTTGTGCTATGCTATAAAAGACACATCTTCCCCTCAGTCCTAACTCCTAGTAACTATTGATCTCCTCTCCATCTCTGTAATTTTGTAATTTTAACATTAAAAAAATGTTAAATAGTCTCCTAATGTATTCATTAGAGACTGAGTCATCGATGAACAGACATTTCAGAGGAGGAAGTATTAAATAAATGTGACATACAGAAATTTTTAAATTACCTTGGTTGTAGAGCTGTCACTAGTAAAAAGTCGTGAACTTCTTCGAGGCAGTGCATTTGGGGGAGATGTGATAGTGGGGCTCAATACCTGAGGTGTTGTACTAAAAAAATTATAAAGTAGATATTTTTAAAAACCTGCTTATGATCATTAACTATTATTTCAAGTATATTAAAAATATGCATTCAACATGTTTGTATTCTAAAATTGATGAGATCAATCCTTTCCTCACCCTCCTATGAAAACTCATTTAAAGAACTATTCTTGTTACCTTTTATAAAACGATACGAATTATAGCACAGATTTTCGCTCTATCTGAAATTGCTCATTCGAACATAAAACAATCCACATAAAAGTTCTGGGTCAATAAATAGTAAACGTCTATAAACCAATTATCTTTAGTCCTTATTTGGAACTATAGCAAGTTAAGGAAAAACAAAGGTGGACATAGTCTAAATGTGGGATATTTGCTAAATAAATATTACTAGAACAATTGATACCTGAGAAGTTATTACCCTGTAAGTTCAAACAGCCACATCAAGGGATTATTCTGCAGAATGAGAGAGGGGGACATGGACAGTACAAGTATTTGAAGAAATAATGGCCAAAATTAGCTAAATTTGATGAAAACTATCAACTAACAGATCCAAGGAGCTCAATGAATTTGAAGCCCAAGAAAGGAGAGAACACACTAGAGCATAATCAAATGCATTAATATCAGTGATAAAGAAAAAATCTTAAGAGTCAGAGAAAAGACAGATTACATACACAGAAACAAAAATAAGGATGGCAAGAGGTTTCTTATCAGAAACAATGCAAGCAAGAAGACAGTAGAGCAATGTAAAGAAAAAAAACCTGTTAATTAGAATTCCATACCATGAAAATATCAATCAAAAATAAAAACAAAGGTGAAATGAAAACTTTCTTTTGAACATACAAAGGCTGAAAAAATTCATTACCAACAGACCTAGACTACAGGAAACATTAATCACTCTGTAGAAGTAAAATATATGACAACAGCACAGAGACTGACAAGACGAGTATGAAAATATACATTACAAGGTTTATACTCTAAGTGATATGGTACAGTATTACTTGAAGGTAGACTTTGATAAGTTAAAATCTGTGATATAAATCCTAAAATTACAACCTCTAAAATGACAAGATAAAGAGTAATTGTTAATAAGGAAATGCTATGGGCTGAATTGCGGGGAAGGCAATGGCACCCCACCCCAGTACTCTTGCCTGGAAAATCCAATGGACGGAGTAGCCTGGTGGGCTGCAGTCCATGGGGTCGCTAACAGTCGGACAGACTGAGCGACTTCACTTTCACTTTTCTCTTTCATGCATTGGAGAAGGAAATGGCAACCCACTCCAGTGTTCTTGCCTGGAGAATCCCAGGGACGGGGGAGCCTGGTGGGCTGCCGTCTGTGGGGTCACACAGAGTCGGACACGACTGAAGTGACTTAGCAGCAGCAGCAGCATGGGTTGAATTGTGTCTCCCAAAGGGATATGATGAAGTCCTAACCTCCAGTATTCTTAATGTGAACTTTTTGGGAAATATGGTCTTTGTGGATGCAATTAACTTAAGATGAGGTCATCACGGTGGGCGCTAATTCAATATGACAGACGTCCTAATAAGAAAAAGGAAATTTGAATACAGAGGCACACAGGGAAGATGGCTAAGTGGAGACAGAGGGAAATACTGAGTTGCCTACTACAAAATAAGGAATGCCTGGGGCAACCAGAAGCTGGAAGTGCTACGGATCCTCCCCTAGTGACGGCCCTAGCGATACCTTGATTTCAGATAGAACTGTGAGTGAATAAATTTCTGTTGTTTTAAGCCACCCAGCTTGTGGTATTTTCCTAGGGCAGCTGTTGGAAACTAAAACAGGCAATAAAGAAGGTAGAGTGGTACACATCAACTATACATCAACTAAGAGATAAAAAGGAATTAGTAATACAAAGAAGGCAAAATTAATGTAACTCATGTGTATTACAGTTAGTATATTTGTTTAAATGCAATGCATAATTCAGTAAATTATGTTTATATATTCTTGAAGACTAACATATATTTGGCCTATTAATGTGCTCTGCAGGAGGCTCAGGCTGCTTCTTATCACTGAGCCCTAGGCAATCACTGCCACCTATCTGAGAGATGGCACTCATAATGAGACTTACCAGCCAGGCATTTTAGAAATATTGAGGCCTTTTATATAGTCAAGGTATATGCACATGTGTACCTATTTTAAGACTTATGGTACATGTTCACTATTTTAGAAAGTAAAGTAGCTTTCTCTTAATATATTAGCTATAATTTATTTTTGAGGCCTTGAATAGGAAAAGAAATCTTATTTAACACCATTTCTGTGTGGAAATGGATTCACCATTTGAAGATTTATTGGCAGATTCATACTATGACCTACTTATAGAAATGCATAATAGGGGAAGGGGAGAATAATCTATCTGTACTTGATCAGTGGAGAAGGTTACATAAAAAAAAAAGAAAATTATTTTGGAGGAGTGCTAACAATATCTAGTTTAAACAAACTCACAAGGCCATTAGAATAAAAAGGTATTTTAGCTAACTCTTGTCTTGATTTGCATTGTAATACTCAAAAATTAAATTTCCTTTTTCAGTAAGTTGGAAATTCCAAATTTAACATATTCAAAATTTACAATAGTCATTCCAGAATTCTTGGAGCAGTCAAAACAACCTGCCTAAACTGAAGAACTGTTTCACAACAAGAAAAGCTAAACAATATCAAATAATGAGACCAAATAAATACCTTGTTTGTGGGCCAGAACTTTGTGTCTGTGCAACAAGAATTGGAGTTACCTCTCGACTGTTTCCACTCTGTGAGAAGACAGACTTTGTTCCAGTTTGGCCGATTCTGGCAACAGACTGTAAAACACAAAAAGTCTAAAGTTTGTGAATTATAAATTGCATTGTGAGTGGTAAAAGACATCATGATGTACCCATCTACATTTCCCCAATACAAGATTTCATATTATATATTGTCTGTCATCTGAAAACACAAACTATTAATGTCATTATTGATGTTATTTTAGGTTAATTAATTATTGATATATTAGAATGAACATCACCCTATTTCCTCATATTAAGCTCAGTATTTTTACCTTTAAACTATCTTTTTATCTTTCGACTTTAGTTATCAAGGAAAGGCTTAAGATTCCTAGAAGCCATTTATGATGTAACTTTCCCAGTTGGGGCTAAGTGCTAAAAAATGTTAAGACAGCTACTATTCTCAAGAGTTATGATCTAATTTAGTATATATAAAAAATAATACAGTAAGATTTTATATCCCTTCTTTGGCACTTAATAAAGACAGTCTTAGAGTAATTCAGATTAGTAGATTAAAAAAATCACTGGGTTATTTTCCAAATTCTAAGAATATTGCACTGAATTAGTATTTCTTTTCGATGTGTTCAATCTTCTGGACTGTGCTTGCCCCTTCTCTCTTCTCTAATTTATCACCTTATTTCTATTTATTTTCATCACTTAACTTTTTTATAAAGTGATCTCTGTGTCAATGGCTGTCTCTTATACACATCTAGATGTGTATAAGAGACAGCCCTGGAAACATTNCCCTAGTGACGGCCCTAGCGATACCTTGATTTCAGATAGAACTGTGAGTGAATAAATTTCTGTTGTTTTAAGCCACCCAGCTTGTGGTATTTTCCTAGGGCAGCTGTTGGAAACTAAAACAGGCAATAAAGAAGGTAGAGTGGTACACATCAACTATACATCAACTAAGAAGATAAAAAGGAATTAGTAATACAAAGAAGGCAAAATTAATGTAACTCATGTGTATTACAGTTAGTATATTTGTTTAAATGCAATGCATAATTCAGTAAATTATGTTTATATATTCTTGAAGACTAACATATATTTGGCCTATTAATGTGCTCTGCAGGAGGCTCAGGCTTCTTCTTATCACTGAGCCCTAGGCAATCACTGCCACCTATCTGAGAGATGGCACTCATAATGAGACTTACCAGCCAGGCATTTTAGAAATATTGAGGCCTTTTATATAGTCAAGGTATATGCACATGTGTACCTATTTTAAGACTTATGGTACATGTTCACTATTTTAGAAAGTAAAGTAGCTTTCTCTTAATATATTAGCTATAATTTATTTTTGAGGCCTTGAATAGGAAAAGAAATCTTATTTAACACCATTTCTGTGTGGAAATGGATTCACCATTTGAAGATTTATTGGCAGATTCATACTATGACCTACTTATAGAAATGCATAATAGGGGAAGGGGAGAATAATCTATCTGTACTTGATCAGTGGAGAAGGTTACATAAAAAAAAAAGAAAATTATTTTGGAGGAGTGCTAACAATATCTAGTTTAAACAAACTCACAAGGCCATTAGAATAAAAAGGTATTTTAGCTAACTCTTGTCTTGATTTGCATTGTAATACTCAAAAATTAAATTTCCTTTTTCAGTAAGTTGGAAATTCCAAATTTAACATATTCAAAATTTACAATAGTCATTCCAGAATTCTTGGAGCAGTCAAAACAACCTGCCTAAACTGAAGAACTGTTTCACAACAAGAAAAGCTAAACAATATCAAATAATGAGACCAAATAAATACCTTGTTTGTGGGCCAGAACTTTGTGTCTGTGCAACAAGAATTGGAGTTACCTCTCGACTGTTTCCACTCTGTGAGAAGACAGACTTTGTTCCAGTTTGGCCGATTCTGGCAACAGACTGTAAAACACAAAAAGTCTAAAGTTTGTGAATTATAAATTGCATTGTGAGTGGTAAAAGACATCATGATGTACCCATCTACATTTCCCCAATACAAGATTTCATATTATATATTGTCTGTCATCTGAAAACACAAACTATTAATGTCATTATTGATGTTATTTTAGGTTAATTAATTATTGATATATTAGAATGAACATCACCCTATTTCCTCATATTAAGCTCAGTATTTTTACCTTTAAACTATCTTTTTATCTTTCGACTTTAGTTATCAAGGAAAGGCTTAAGATTCCTAGAAGCCATTTATGATGTAACTTTCCCAGTTGGGGCTAAGTGCTAAAAAATGTTAAGACAGCTACTATTCTCAAGAGTTATGATCTAATTTAGTATATATAAAAAATAATACAGTAAGATTTTATATCCCTTCTTTGGCACTTAATAAAGACAGTCTTAGAGTAATTCAGATTAGTAGATTAAAAAAATCACTGGGTTATTTTCCAAATTCTAAGAATATTGCACTGAATTAGTATTTCTTTTCGATGTGTTCAATCTTCTGGACTGTGCTTGCCCCTTCTCTCTTCTCTAATTTATCACCTTATTTCTATTTATTTTCATCACTTAACTTTTTTATAAAGTGATCTCTGTGTCAATGGATATTGAAAAAAAATATTTTACTACCAAATAAATTTCTCCAAAAATTAGTTACTGTGATAGTCACTGTATATAATTCTGAAATTGCACATTATAAATAAACACTAATAATTACTTTCTCACCATATAGGAAAGCCTTATTTTGGCCTTCTCAACATTTAACATCATTGATCATGCCCACCCGCCTCGCCCTTCTGAAACTTTGTGTAATTTCTATAATATTTAGTATAGTATCTTTATTATTTGTTCTACCACTTCATTTGCTGGCACCTCTTTCTTCCACTGTTTTAAATTAAGTTCCTTAGCAACTCTCTCTTTCTCTAGGAGGGCATGGTCATTTTGTATCTATCACTTGGTCATATTTTTTCCTCTATAACTAACTAACCACTGAATATTTTCACCTATTTTCTGACCCTTCCTTATTTAACAAAGAACTATCTGCTGAACTCACTACTTGGTTTGATATTTTTAGTTAATACTGCAGGCAGATTTGGAAGGATACCTTTTCCAAGAATGTCTTGTAATAGAGTAAAAGAACAGAGGCAGAAGAAGCTTATTAAGTCTTGCTAACAACAACAAAACCAACCACTCCTATTCCTTCTGTACTGTTCTTAACACACTAGAATTTACTTAACTGTTTACTGGCCAAATAGTTTGAAATGACAGATCAGTAGAAAAAAAATCTCAAATCAAGAGTTTTTATTACCTCTTTAAAAGATCACAACTGAGTCCACAGAACCATCTGCTATCTTGTAGACTGGGCAACGAAATCATATACACCTTTACTACCTAACTTGTCCTTAATTACTCTGACTCATGGTTTTGGCCTACTTCCCCTGGCATGCTAACCATTGTCTTACTATGCCTTCTTATAACTGTAATAAACTAATTTCCATATATATATGTCACTCTCATAATAATACAACAGCAGATAGTTGCCAACTTTATAAAAATCCAGTTTAAAACACAATTTCCATATTAAATACTTTTAGTCCACGTTTACCACTCTTGGAGTTCCTATTATCACTCATTAGGAAGCTATCATATAAAAAAACTTTGCTAAAGTTCAGGAGTAAAAGAGGAAAAAACAAAACAAGAAGAAACATGTTTCTCTGAACAGGGTAAAAGGGCTATCTCAGTCATTCGCATACCAGTATGATTCATTTAGCTTTCATTTCTTAAATATCCATTATGCACAGCCACAGGTAATTACATATATAACCTAATTTAATTCTCACATAAGATACCCTGCACCACAGATATGTTTTAAATAAACCTCATTTTGGCCTCTACTGCCACAGACAGTAAAAGAACATTATAAAAAGAGTCACAGCTGCAATGCAGTCTTATTTCAGTATTTACTATAAAGATTCTATGAAATAGTTTTCATTTTACTACACTTTAACTCCACACCTGAGGATCCACCATAAAAATTTTATTATCACAAAAAGCTAGCTTTATGTGAGTCATCTTTTTTCATGTTAATATTAGTATAACTAAGAAACAAATATACTGGTGGGGACAAGCAAAAACCATGGCAGGTATAATTTCCATTATTTACATTCAAAGTGATCATCTTAATTTTGTTTTTTAAAAAAGGAACTTAAATGTAAAAATCTGAATATGCTTAATTAGCTACATGCTGAAATAAACTACACTTGAGTTACAAACTTACGTGGTCAAAAGAGCAACTAGCTTTGTGTCTCCTACTATAACCAGGAGGCTATAATAATGATGACCTTCTTTTACATTTAGATAACTTCTCTAAGGCAACAGCAATTCAGTATATTTTACATGGAAAATACCTTTTTTGAAGGGGCTCCGGTGGGTGGCACGTCAATTACAGAAGACGTATTAGTGTAGTTTTGTAAATAGGATCCGTCTCCAGGACTTGGGGTTTCTAATGGCAAAATCCCAAAACTGAGAAGAGGTTGAAATCAAGGTGTCAAAAAGTCATCAAGGCATATATAAAGCAGCAGTATACTTAAATTAGAAGGTCTAAAAGGAAGAGAATGGCAAATCAGTCTTGGGGGCATTGAGGATCTAAGGGGCAGATTAAAAATAAGCTGTGAATATAGACTATTCCACCCACCAAAACTAAAATTTAAAAAAAATCAAACAAGGAACTAAACTGAGCAGTAACTACAGATCTCAGGAGATTTATTAGAAATAAAGAAGAGTAGCTTTGTAAAAACTAAGATCCAAATTATCAAATTAGTTCAAATTCTTGGAATTTATGTGATTTAGACACTATTACAGAGAAAATGGCCTTAGAGACCAATGAATGCATCTGTGGAATCAATGAGTTTTGTAATCTCAAGGTCATACTATTTAAGTAATTCCCTGGCCCTGGGACCCAATTCACAGTCTGTTCTAGTACATAATTTTTTATTTTGATTCTTTTGGAAATGTATCCTCTGGCCTGGGTTCCTGTATTTATACATACATATATATTTCTAAAAATTTTCACAGAACATTTCATATATTGAGAGGTGTCAATCCTTTCCTATTTTGGAATACAGCACTTTAACCATTGCTATCACTGCTTATAAGCATCCCAACATTTTAAGAGGTTCACTGCTATTCACTGATGCATAGTCATAAACAGAGTATCTTTTAATGCACACAACAGCTGAATAAGGAATGCTTAAGTTTAAAAATTTTCTCCAACACTTAATATGAAATTCTTATCACAGATACTGTATTTCTATTACTTCATTTCTGAAAACGGAATAGACTCATTATTGACTTATTAAATATCTCTATTTCCATAACGATTTAGAAGTTGCTATTCACATTAATTTATATTACTAATATAGGAATTACTCTAAGATCATTTAATATTACAGCACATTTTAAAGTATCTTTTATTTGTCTTACCTTGGGGTTAATGGGCTAAGAGCAGCTGGTCCTCCTAATAAACTTCGACCAGTTTTTGGTTTATTTTGAACCTGTTTAGATAGTATGGAAGTTCCTGTTCCAAGAGGGACAGTATCTGGTGAAATTACAGCCGAATCAATATAAGACACTGAAGAATCTGTATTCAACGAGTACTTTGAATTGGAAGATTCTAAATTCAGTCTGTTTAATTCCTGAAACAGAAAATTTCTACCATGTCATTTACAATACCTTATTTAGCTCAGATCACTGTTTTTCATTTTCACAATATTTTTAACACTAGTGTATAAAACACTTACAATTGTGTCCTGGGGTGTTTCTGTAAGAACTGTCTCAGGCTGTCTGTGAGATAAACTATGATTAGATACTAGTGTTGTGCAAGAGTTGGGCAGACAGCTGCTAAAGTTCTGTAAAGATGTTAATTTAAATGTTTGGTCAGGATCTGGCTTTTCACCTGTGAAGGGGGGAAAAAAAAGTTTGCTTTTGAGGAAATGAAGGTTAAATTTTAAAATAAAAGCATAAGCCAGCAAAAATAAAGCCTTATCCAGAGTTTTAAAGTTCTATCTATTTCAGAGAATCAGATTTATCTCCCAAAAGTACACAGCAGTATACTGTAAAAGTGTACACCAAAGATAAAGCTGTATACTTAGGAAATAAATTAAACCACAATGAAACTGACTTATAATAAATCACAGGAAAGTACAGATTTCTGTGTTTTAAAGCAGAAAGCAACTAGATCTCATTTTGCTCAAGGTAAGGAATGAGGGTGGAGAGGTGAAACCTTCTAGAAATCAAAATAAAACTTTAAGCACTTACATGTATATCGACACAACATTTTAAAATGATCCTTCATGCCTCCTAGAGCATATATACTATGACAACTCCCCACCCCATATTATCCAGGTCTCTGGGTATTCTTCTAATTTCTTTTCTTATCCAGAATGCTATTTTGGCTAACTTTATACTTACAACTCATTCCTTGACGACACAAGAAAGGCCACATTATTCCTGAAACATGATTCTACCTTACTTCTTGTTCTCAAGTTTAAAAGCTTTTAGCTTTGAAAAATATTTGTCTTGTGGATATATAATTTGTATCACTTTCCAAAAATTAAGCGGGGGGGGGGAAGGCGGGAAGGGAAGAAGAAATGGGAGAACCCTCCCCTAACCACCTCTACAAACTTACCTATTTCACATAATGATTCAAAGGGGGACCAGAGGAAAGGATTTAAACTAAGGCTCTTTTGGTAACATTCTGATCCTTTGGCAAGCCGATCTGTCTTGCTGTAAAGACAAACAAATAGATCAGACAAGCTATAAAACCTAAAACATCTATTACAAAGAAAATTTGTTACAGAAAATTAGGTAAATCTTATGTAAGTTCTGTGCATTCTCTTCTAAATTCTTCCTTAAATGATCAATTTCTCCTTCTTACCAACCTCCAATCTCTTATTATTTAGGGGATTTCAAGTCAAAAGTCAGGTGAAAGCAAATAGAAAATGAATTGAAAGGCATGTTAACAAAACAAACAATCATTGCTTTCTTAGATACTACAACTGCTTTTCATTTCCTTTTGGACATTATAGTTAATGAGGCGATACGGGAAACATGCAAATATTTCAGTCTTATTCTTGATTTTAAATATAAACCCCAGTGGTAATTTTGGAAAGAGACTTAAATGCTTTAAATATAGCATATTTAAATGAGAAGATATTTTAACAAAGTAAAGGTGGCAGCTCTTAACAAAAAGGAAAATTCATGTTTCTAAATTGGGTGTATAAAGGCTTACATTCAAAACATGGACAACATTCTTAGGACCCTATATACTTGAAACAATCTGGAAATTATTAGAACAGCATTGTGGCCTCCTTAGCTTTTAAATGGGAGAGAAGATGAGATTGAGGGTTAGTAAGACTTGTAGAGCTTTCAGGTTAAAAAACACTACTGACCTGGTTTAAGACTGAAATTCTTCATTATCTAAAGGAAAAAAATTAAGATACAGCAATTTTCCCAAAATCCCGAGGTTTTATTAAGGACCAGATGGCATTGAACTAAACAACCCTCAAATGAAACTATCACTTAAAACACATAATCTGTTTATGTGCTATCAGTATACATCAGAGAAATGAAAAAGAGATCCCCTTGGGGAACTAGATATTAATGTGCCTTACTTTCAAATTTTGCAAGTGAGTAGAAACTAGAATAAATGATGTAATAAAGACAAGAAAGTACCACTAGTTGAAGCTTATTTAGCTTCCCAGATTTGTCTAATCTGACCCAATAAACACATGGACACAGAAAGAAACAGGGGAAGGAGACAAACTTTCAGAAAATATAAGTTTTATCAAAGTCTGTATCTAAGGATTGGTTAGATGAAATTTCTTAAAGGGAAAATAATTGTAACAAGAATGATATATTCATTTACCATGTATAGCAGGGTAACTTAAAAACAGGAAACAAAGACATAAGAGTATTTTTGGAAAGTAAAAATTAGGAGTGGAAAGTGGAAAATGAATGCTTGGGAACTTTTAATATAAGGCCAGGAAAAGAAAAATACAGTGAAAACTCAATGTTTGAAGATTATACCAAAAGTAACTTATGTTATACAGCCCCTCACCATGTCTATAACTAAGTATGGTTTGTCTATTTATTTATCTTTCATGTGCTCTCTTACAATTGATTATAAGCTTTCTGAGAATAGGAAACTAGATTTCTCATGATCTGATTAATACACCATAAAATAAATGTAAAACAAAATTTCTACCAAAAAGAGATTATATACACACCCATATACACACACACAGATACTGGTATGTGTAAATAATATAAAAGTTAATTGGGACAACTCAACACCAGAAAAATAAACAACCCAATCAAAGTGGGAAAAAGACCTAAACAGACATTTCTTCAAAGAAGACATACAGATGGCTAACAAACACATGAAAGATGCTCAGCTTTGCTCATTATTAGAGAAAAGCAAACCAAAACCACACTGAGATATCACCTCACACTGGTCAGAAAGGCCATCGTCAAAAAGTCTACAAACAATAAATGCTGGAGAGGGTGTGGAGAAAAGGGACCTCTCTTGCACTGCTGGTGGGAATGTAAATTAATACATCCACTATGGAAGATGGTATGGAGATTCCTTAAAAAACTAGGAATAAAACCACCATGAAGTGAAGTGAAGTGAAGTCGCTCAATTGTGTCCGACTCTGCGACCCCCTGGACTGTAGCCTATCAGGCTCCTTGGTCCATGGAATTTTCCAGGCAAGAGTACTGGAGTGGGTTGCCATTTCCTTCTCCAAAACCACCATATGACCCAGCAATCCCACTCCTAGGCATATACCCTGAGGAAACCAAAATTGAAAAAGACACATTTATCCTATTGTTCACTGCAGCACTATTTACAATAGTTAGAACATGGAGGCAACCTAGATGTCCATCGACAGATAAATGGATAAAGAAGTAGTGGTGTATATATACACAATGGAATATTACTCAGCCATAAAAAGGAACACTCTTGAGTCAGTTCTCATGAGGTGGATGAACCTAAAGCCTATTATACAGAGTAAAGTTGAGTCAGAAAGAGAAAGATAAATATCATATACTAATGCACATAAACAGAATTTAGAAAAATGGTACTGAAGAGTTTATTTGCAGGGACTGAAGAGTATTTGCCGGGCAGCAATGGAGAAAAAGACATAGAGAACAGACTTGGGGAGAGGGGAGGAGCAGGTAAGATGTATGGAGAGAGTAACATGGAAACGTACATTACCATATGTAAAATGGACAGCCAATAGGAATTTGCTGTATGGCTCAGGAAACTCAAACAGGGGCTCTGTATCAAACTAGAGGGATGGGATGGGGAGGGAGATTCAAAAGAGAGGGGATATATGTAGACCTATGGCTGATTCATGTTGAGGTTTGACAGAAAACAAGAAAATTCTGTGAAGCAATTATCCTTCAATTAAAAAAACACTGGGGAAGGAGCCAGATGTGGAGTTATGTCCCAGTGATGTCTGGGAGACAGATCTATAATTACTCAATAGAGAGATACAAGGAGGAAAAGATTTAATAAAATTAAGCTGCCTGGAGTGCCCCTAGTTTAGTTCAATATTTTTAAAAACTAAAACTCAGAAAGGAAGTTTTCCAAAGGATTGGGGTTAAAAATAGCTATTTAAATGGCACTGGAAGAAACAGGTTAATCTAAGAACTAGACTTAGAATCAGTCATGTCCTAAAGATGCAAGTCTCATGTGCTACTATAGACAAAAAGAGCAATGAAGTGTCTATATCAAAGTACTGGAGATAAAAGACAACAAGCTGTAGCTTCAAAACTATAACAGGGAGGTTTCTAGATTACGGAGTGCAACTTTGGTCACAACAGGCATATGATGGTTGAAATGAAAAGCCAGTTTTTGGAGCAGGGTTGTGCCCTATTGGATACCTGACCTTTTAATCTTTATGATAAATAAAAACAATTATTTCTCTGAAAAAGAGGAAAAACCTTCCTTCATGATTAGGACTTGATACAAATGTACTTTCAAAAACTTTTAAACAAGTGATCTTGTTTTAAAATAACTAGTAATACATATACAGCATTTCTATGATTTAATACCTTCCCTTTATTTTATTAAACTTTATTTTGATATAATTTTAGACTCACATAGAAGCTGAAAAAATAGTATAGAATTCCCTACACTCAGCTTCCCTTAATAATAGCTTTCAACATAACCATAGTACAATTATCAAAGCTAGGAAATTGACAGTAGTATAATACAGTAAGGGCTTCCTTGGTAGCTCAGCTGGCACAGAATCCATCTGCAATGCAGGAGACTCTGGTTCAATTCCAGGGGTTGGGAAGATTCCCTGGAAAAGGGATAGGCAACCCACTCCATATCATGCCTGCAGAATCCCTATGGACAGAGAAGCCTGGCTGGCTGCAGTCCATAGGGTTGCAAAGAGTCAGACAAGACTGAGCAACTAAGCACAGTTAATATGGTAGACTAAACCACAGATTTAATTTGGATTTCAGCAGTTTTTGCATGCACTTATATGTTTGTATATAGTTTTTATGCAGTTTTATCACATGTAAATATTTGGGTAACTACCACTACAATCAGGATATAGAACTGTTCCAAAGTCCCAAACAAACTCCTTTAGCTACCTCTCTATAGCCCCAGTACTCTTGCCCCAACTCTCATGTCTGAGAACCACTGATCTGTATCTATCACTGTAACTGTGCCATAACAATAATGTTCTATTAATGCTATCACAGAATATGTAAATTTTTGAAATTGGCCTTTTTTTTGCTTGCCATAATGCTCTTGAAATCCATCCAAATTATCATGTTTATCAATAGTTTGTTTCTCTTTATTGCTGAGTAGTAGTTCATTCTAGTACTAGAAACAATTTTCTGGTAATTTGAATCATTCTTACTTACCAATATACATGTCCCAACAATGAAAGAGTAAAGCAAGCTGAATCACCAAACTCAGTAACAATATCATCATGGCTTTTCTGCTTATTAAACACTCCGCCAGATAAGATCTGTTCCCCTTCTGCAAGCCTTTAAAACACACATTCACAGATTTTTTAAAAAGTCAATATAAAAACCACGGTGTGTAAAGACAGTCTTCATTACAAATGTACCTCTTACTATGGAGATATAGTAAAAAGTTCATGGTACCTTTAGAATAGCAATAAACATGTATTAAGAATCATTTGGGAGACTGGGAATTTACCATCTTAAAATTTCAGCCTTACCCTTTAAAAACAGAAATAGTTACCTTTAGTCTGTATGTACAAATCTAGTCTGAGCAACATACACGTTACTCACATCAAAAGAAATGGAAGACTGTTATGCTGGGGGGAAAATACGAACAGCTCTTCATTAACAGATTTGGTGGTCCTTCTTAGTTCTATAATTCCTTGAAGTAGGAACTTGCAAGCAGGTTAAATAAGACTAACATTTTAATTAAAAATTGCATACTTAATGGGCTCAGTTATTTTTAGGTTTACAATTGAAATGTGAATAGCATTTCCCCTCTGTTTATCAATTATGTTTTCTTGATATAAAAATTATAAATATTCCCCAAAGGGAAAAAATTTGCCTGAATTCACTATATATTTTTAGCACATCAGAGTTTGTAATGGTTCATGTTTTAAAGTTTTTTCTAATTCATCATGTGGAAAACTCTCAAGTAAGCTTATATATCCTAAACATAAAATGTGATAGCTAAAGATTTTTTTTTTTACTAACAGTGGGATTTTTAAAAAACTATAAATATTTATAAATGGGATAAGAAAGTCTAAGGTAAGAACTGGCTTAAGAAACTAGCAAATTAAATAAGTGTATTTTAAAGAATTCAACATTAGAATCTTTGGAGTAGAAGAAATTCAATAGCAAATGTATATATATTTTAGCTGTAATTTAAAAGTCACCAATTAGACACCGGACAAATAAATACTTATCAGACTATGGAGACTTTATGGGGTTTATTTATATCCTTTCACTGTATATCTATCAACTAAACAGGGTTTCTTTGTATCCTATGACTGTATACCTATAAACTAAATACACAGGCTTTACAGTTATCTGTTTAGTCACATTTACCACTATTCCATTTTTCGCAGCACAGAAAAAACTCTGACAGAACTTAACTACCTAAATCTCTAGCTGCCTCCAGATTCAGAATATGGACAGCTGACTTGGTTGAGCTGTCATATGCCAAAGAAGTGTTCTCCTAAATCTGTCCCCTTGCTTAAAAGGAGTAATGGTTCCCCAAAAGAATGATTTTGAAGGGCAAATAACTAATTACACAACTGTCTAGACACAAGGCAGCATTAATCTCAGGTGAACTGGGAAGTTAGGTTTTCAGGCTTATTACAATCATTTTACAAAATCATAGGAATTAGTTACAACTTAGGTTTCTCCAGATTTAAATTCTGTTTATACCACAACAATAAAATCTCTCCATAACAAAATAATAGGCAGCAGCATTTCAAAAGTTACTGAAATAGACAAAATTCTACTACTAAGAGGGGAGAAAGGAAGTCAGAGTCTTGCCATCAAAAGAATTTTATCCAGAATTCTACAGCTAAGTAGAACAAAATTAGGTAGAAAAGATTTAAAAACTTACTTGCTGAGATCAACACAACATTTTGCAAGCAGGTATTTACATTGCGGTGTAGTACAACTGTGTCCTTTCAAAAGTCTATATGCTTTATATGCTTTTCCTGAGCGGTAATAACAGGTTGCCAGTAAAAACAAGGCTTCTTCTGAGTGTACTAAGAACAAACATGAAAAAAAGAAAAAGGGCTGTTATTCAGTATGTTGAATGCTAATTATTGTTTAGCAATACGTAAATAAGTTTAGCAATAACAAAAAAATTAGGCATGTTATTCAATATAAAAAACAATTTATTAATTCAAATTTCAATTAAGGAGAAATACTTTCCTGATACAAAAGTTAGTTTCCCAAGTCCTGACTACCTTCTTTCCAGAAGAAAAAAAGGAAATAATACAATGAAGACAACTGTAGTATTCTCTGTAAATCCTTAAGATCAAACACAGGCACACAACTGCCCTTAAATAGACAATCAGAAAAGTATCATTTTTATGTAGTATTTTTCTGAGAGATCCTTTGAGAGGACAGAAGTCAAATTTCATGAGAGGGAAACTCAGCGTTATAAACCTGATTATCACTCTGAAAATTTCTACATTAAACAAAGACCAAACTGGAAAACAAACAAAACTGACTTATCTCTAATACCAAATACATAGATTATATTCAAGATAATTTAAGATAAAGAAAAAAAAATCTAAATTGTGAATATCCACACTATATAAACATTGAATTGACAGACTTGACACTTGTTCAGTAACAATAATTAAACTGCTCTTTAATGGCAAGAGCTGAATTATTCATTAACCTCTTTCCTTTTAACATTAGGAAATGCCTGGTTAATGAAATGTAGCATTTCTCCTTTATTTACTCTCTCCCAAACTGACCATCACCCCACTTCTATCCTCATGACCTCCCAACCAATTCAGATGAGTCTTTTTTATTTCCCTTTTTGGCCACTATGCACAACACGTGGGATCTTAGTTCCCCTACCAGGATCAAACCCTCACCAACTGTAGGAGAAGCACAGAGTCTTAACCACCAGGGAAGTCCCCAGATGAGAGTCTACAGAGGTAAGGATAGAAACAGGGAAACTCTTAAGTTCTGTACTTCTAAAAATGGGTTATGTAATAATATCAGGAGAATGAGGGACCATTTAAGCCTGTAATTCCCCAAGTGTGGCCCCTGTACCAGCATCAACATGACTTTGGAGCTTGTGAGAAATGAAGTTCTCGGGCCCCATCTCAGCTCAGACCCACTAAAATCAATAATTCTGGAAGTGGGGACCAGCAATCTGTGTGGTAACAGACCCTTCAAGTGATTCTGATGCATGCTAAACTTTGCGAATCACTAAATTTAAAGTACAGATAAACTTGCCACATCTTTCTGAAAAGCTAACTCAAAGATGTGGGATGAAAAAGTAGCCTGAAAATTTCCTTTTATAAAGGTTATTATTTTTTTTCTTTCCTGTTGTTGTATGCCATATATGCACAAGGAAAAACCAACAGAACTCTATTTCTCTGGTTCATCTTATGATTTTTCACGAAACCCTAGTATAAAAAACAATGTATAATAAGATGTCGTGTAGTAAATGATAAGAATTTTAGTGTACAGGTATTAATAGGATCTACAGTAGTAACATTCAGAAGTAAAAAAATGAATGGGGACCTCTACTGCAATGGGAACAAATTGTTAATTTCATTGAACTACAAGTGCTAATTCACATAAGTTAGAAAGCGTGATTTCTTCTAGATTTTGCAAGGCCTAATAAATTGTCATCTAATAAATTAAGCTTTTAAAAACTAATTATTATACCAAAAAACAATGGCTCTCCAAAGCTAGTTCAACTCTGAGCCATGAAAATGCTTCATCAAATGTTTGTTTTCAAACACTGAGTATATCTAGGTTAATTTTTCACTGTAGTAAAATTCCATAATAACATAAAGATACCAAATATTGTGTGTATGATTTTAGTGTCATAGTGCAATTACTTTCTTGAAGTATGATGACTTAACAACTATGTTTAAGTGAGATTATGGATTGGAGGTTTAATCAAACTTTAAGCTTAATGAAATTATAAGATAGTGAAGTAAACTGAGAACCACTGGAAGGATCATGAAATACATGGACTGAAAGGGGTGGCTTTTTGAAGCTTCCCAGAAATAAACTGACAGTCCAAACATAGCTAGTGAACTAGTAGTGAGTGGCTATAATAAATTTAAAAAGGAAAGAATATTGACAAATAGATTTCATCTGGAACAGTAACTTCAAATGACTGACAGTGGCTGCCTCAAATGCAAAACTCAGAAAAACTAAGGCTGATCATGGCTTTGCTAGTATAAGTGTGCAGAGATCAAAATAACAGGATCTGGAAATAGCTATACATGTCTGCATGACATTTATTTGCCATCCTTTATTAAGAGCCTTAATCAAAATATATGACTGGGAATTATATGGTCCATAATACACAGTCGACCCTCTGGAGCTGAGCTCTCCATCTGCAGTTGGTTGCATCTCCAGATGCAGAACCCATGGGTGGTCCTGAGATGACTGTATTCTATAATCAGGAATAAAGTAAATCCTGATTCCACAAAGTCACTCGTAATACTGATAAATCAATCATGTATGAGTTAAATCAAGGCACATCCATATGACTAAACACAGTTGTCCAAAAAAACCCTGAATTTTTTCAGAATGCATTGGTAGGTGAAAAAAATGAGTTACAGAACAATACTGAAACTCCTCTTCTTACAAACAGGTTGGGCTTCAAATATAGGGTAGGTCATTTAATATAAGCTCAAAATAATTAAGAGGAGCTTAAGCTTGCATCCTTCAGACACAATGCCATCAAATGGGAAGATGAATTAGCTTCTCAGTGCTTTTAAATCAGATAGACATCTCTTCATATTGACTTATATGTAGTCTTTTCCAAAATGGACTGGTTTCGGTAAGACTTAAATGTCTGTTGAGGTGAGTGCTCTTTATCTAGCCTTGATAAACTCTAAATACCACAGAGAACCCCTTAGAAGTTAGAGTACCATGCTTGCTGCCCTGTCACAAACACTTAAGCTTTAAGTATTCAAAGAGCATAACACCTACGGAATCATTTATGATTTGTGATACTCATTTCATCTTGATTATCTTTTAAGTTCTCACATCACCTACAGACAGTACAGCACATGGATTAGAGTAATGACACTAGAGCCAAACTGCTTCTTTATCACTTATTAGCTATGCGACTCAGGGCAAGTTACTTCTCTGATCCTCAGTTTTTTCATTTGTAAAATAAGGACACAGTGATACCTACCTCTAAGTACTTAGTGCTGTTAGAATTAAATGAGTTAATTTGTAAGAACTTTGGATAGTGCCTGATATATAGTAAGAGTTGTATGTGCTACTATTAAATTATTATTATTGACTTTCTCCTAAATTTACAATACCTGACTAGTCATCTGATATTTACACGGGGTATACATACATCTGTCTCTTATAAGTACTTAGTGCTGTTAGAATTAAATGAGTTAATTTGTAAGAACTTTGGATAGTGCCTGATATATAGTAAGAGTTGTATGTGCTACTATTAAATTATTATTATTGACTTTCTCCTAAATTTACAATACCTGACTAGTCATCTGATATTTACACGGGGTATACATACATAATGTTCAGCCACAAACTCAAGTGATCCCATCTTATCACTTTTTTGCTGACTGATTTCAAACGCCTGGGTGCTATACTTTACACATGATGCAAGATTCATTCCACCCTTTTCAGAGTCATTTCTGTTGTTGAACACTTCATCTATATTTACAACTTCAGTATTTTTAATACTATTCTGAATTTTTATTTTCCTCATGCGTGTTCACACCCTAAATTTCAGTACTAACTGGTTTTATACTTGTAGATAATGGAGGTTAATAATATTTTTAAATATTTTGAAAACATGATTGGTATAAATACACCACGGGTAAGAAGGCTGGAGGAAATTTTAAAAGGAAATGGCAATACATAAGGAGAAAGCAGACAGCCAGATCATATAGGACTTTGCAAGCTGTGTAAAGATTTAGGGATAAATTTTTATAGCTATTATACATCTCTAAAGGGTTTTACAAGGTAAAGAGAATGGGGCTGATTTGGGAGGGGGGAAGTCAAAGCAGCAGGAAAGACTAAACACGGGAGAATTAATAAAAAGGCTTTTCTACTAAGACACAGTGGTGTTTTAGAATAGGGTGGGAACATTATGAATTCAGTTTTGCATGAATTGAGTTTGATATATGTGATATTTATGTGAAACATCTGATGCAATCAAACAGTTGAAATTGGATTTAAAAAGATCATTGGGAAGACTAGAGTCTTAGTTCACTAACACACAAAGGAAATGAAAACTATAATGATTTAAAAAAACAGCATTAGGAGTTCCCTGGTGCCTGCTGCTGCTGCTGCTGCTGCTGAGTCACTTCAGTCGTGTCCGACTCTGTGTGACCCCACAGACGGCAGCCCACCAGGCTCCCCCATCCCTGGGATTCTCCAGGCAAGAATACTGGAGTGGGTTGCCATTTCCTTCTCCAATGCATGAAAGAGAAAAGTGAAAAAGTGAAGTCGCTCAGTCTGTCCGACTGTTAGTGACCCCATGGACTGCAGCCCACCAGGCTACTCCGTCCATTGGATTTTCCAGGCAAGAGTACTGGGGTGGGGTGCCATTGCCTTCCCCGTGCCTGGTGCCTAGTGGTTAGGATTCTGGGCTTTCAATCCCTGAATGTGGTCTAGGGTTGTGGTCTAGGGTTCAATCCCTGGTTAGGGAACTGAGATCCTGCAAGTGGCATGGCATGGCCAATAAATAAAAATGAGTATTTTTTTAAAATAGCATCATCTTTTTCATCAGTAATAATTTAACTATGACAGTAAAAGAATAGGCCAATGGGCCAGATATCCTTTTTGTCCCCCCATATGACAAAGTGACTTGAATTTCTAGCAACAAGATATATTTATAAAATTTTCCACTAGTAATGGCCTAAAAATGATACAATATGTCATATTTTTAGTAGTATTTGGACAACGTCCTTCAATGATAACATAACTGGAAACAATTTTCTTTAATGTTGCCATCTGCAGTCACATATTTCTGTTAATTCGGGCTCTCACTATAATGGCTAAGACAGAGAAGAGAATCAGATGCTGAATCTTTTACTCTGATTAAGTTCTCTTCAGCTAAGCCAAATTTAAGGAAAGCACTGTATTCAATGCAATTTCTACACCTAGCCCGTTAATCATTAAGACAAGTAAAAACCTGGCGAACAATGGTCTTAGTTTCTTCATTTCTAAAATGATAATAGCAATGTCTATTTTATAGAGCTGTTGAAGACTAAATAAATAAGCATTAAGTACTCAGAGTACCTAGTACACAGTAAGAAATCCATAAATACTAGAAGGTACGGTGATTATTTTCAATCAAATCCCTTATGATTATACAGTGGCAGTGAAAAATAGATTTAAGGGACTAGATCTGATAGATAGAGTGCCTGATGAATTATGGACGGAGGTTCGTGACATTGTACAAGAGACAGGGATCAAGACCATCCCATGGAAAAGAAATGCAAAAAAGCAAAATGGCTGTCTTAGGGAGGCCTTAAAAATAGCTTTGAAAAGAAGCGAAAAGCAAATGAGAAAAGGAAAGATATAAGCATCTGAATGCAGAGTTCCAAAGAATAGCAAGAAGAGATAAGAAAGCCTTCCTCAGAAATCAATGTAAAGAAATAGAGGAAAACAACAGAACGGGAAAGACTAGAGACCTCTTCAAGAAAATTTGAGATTCGAAAGGAACATTTCATACAAAGATGGGCTCGATAAAGGGCAGAAATGGTATGGATCTAACAGAAGCAGAAGATATTAAGAAGAGGTGGCAAGAATACACAGAAGATTTATACAAAAAAGATCTTCATGACCAAGATAATCACGATGGTGTGATCACTAACCTAGAGCCAGACATCCTGGAATGTGAAATCAAGTGGGCTATAAACAAAGCTAGTAGAGGTGATGGAATTCCAGTTGAGTTGTTTCAAATCCTGAAAGATGATGCTGTGAAAGTGCTGCACTCAATATGCCAGCAAATTTGGAAAACTCAGCAGTGGCCGCAGGACTGGAAAAGGTCAGTTTTCATTCCAACNTGGAAAAGACTCTGATGCTGGGAGGAATTGGGGGCAGGAAGAGAAGGGGACAACAGAGGATGAGATGGCTGGATGGCATCACTGACTCTATGAATGTGAGTCTGAGTGAACTCCGGGAGTTGGTGATGGACAGGGAGACCTGGTGTGCTGCAATTCACGGGGTCGCAGAGTTGGACACGACTGAGCGACTGAACTGACTGTGATTATTATTGAGATGGAATAGTGTCTGCTCCCATTGCATTCCACAGAAATACAGTCAAGAGTAGTCAGTTTTCATATTGAAAGAAACTAACAATGAGCGACTTTCTAAGAGTTAAGCACTGTATCAGAAACAGATAGAAAGTGGATTAAACAGTTTTATGTAGATTAATCTGGAATCCTGCCTCACCTCTATGTGAAAGTCCTAGCATCTAAATTTGAAACCACTAATTTACAAACTTTTGGAAACTAACTATAATAACTAGAAACTGTCTAACGTTAACAAACTAAAAAAGAAAAGTCAGGAAAGCATGAGGGCTACTTAGGTATCGATGAAAATATATGTAAGTAGATTATCCACAATAAACCTTGCTTTTATTTGCAGAGTTGGGCAATCTGTCATATTACCTTCTTTGTAAGGCTCTCACTTTCCTTAATTTTTTCATTTGGACCTAAGACTTCTGTTCCATAGACCTTCCCAACTTTCCTCAAGAGCTACAGCACTCTCAAAGGGAAGCTGGTCCCTCCTGCCCCAGGGCAAGCTTGGCTTCCTCCTTGCTTCTCCCAACTATTTTATTTCCAAGTACCATCCTCTGCTCTTTTGTGAAATTCCCTGCTGGTGAGATTCATATCTTCTCCTTTTAACTCATGGTTACTAAATTCAAGACATTCTGCTTCATTAATAAAAGAATTCTGCACCTCATTCACAGTCTTCCTCTCCTATGTTATTTCCATACATCTACCAATTCAACTTCATCTGGATTTCCAGTACCTCTCCTAAATCCTCTTATTTATCAATCCCTGTGTTAACTTTCCTCTGTAGTTGACATTTCCTGGTTAACATCTTGTCTATATTCTTTTATGTTTTTATCCCTTGTCCTTTTCTGACACATGTCTAGCAAACCCTTAATATCTACCTTCTATGCCTGCAGTTCAGTTATTAAGCACTTTATTAGAGCAAAATCATATAACTGAGCAGAAAGGTTCCATTACTAGTTCCTGCAGACACACAAAAATAAAACCTACCTACAATTACAAAAAATATTTTGGTAAGTAATCCAATAGGAGATTACTCAATAAGTGGAAAGACTGAGTTAAACACTGGAGTAAAAAGAAGGCAGCACTGTTTCTAGATAAGACAGTTATAGTATCAGTCAGTTCAGTTCAGTCACTCAGTCGTGTCCGACTCTTTGCGACCCCATGAATCGCAGCACTCCAGGCCTCCCTGTCCATCACCAACTCCCGGAGTTCACTCAGACTCACGTCCATCGAGTCAGTGATGCCATCCAGCCATCTCATCCTCTGTCGTCCCCTTCTCCTCCTGCCCCCAATCCCTCCCAGCATTAGAGTCTTTTCCAATGAGTCAACTCTTTGCATGAGGTGGAGTTATAGTATAGTAAGATAATAATACTTCCTAAATTAACTCAGACTTATATGGTTTCAGAGAGCACTAATCAAAATATTTGTGAAATTTCAAAAGATTAATAAAATATACAGATAAAATGAAAAAATTTAAAAAAGGGTATTCCTACCAAAGAATGAAATGGGGGAAAAATGGAGATAGGCCTTATTAGATGTAAAAAGACAATATAATAAAGTATTAATAATAAAAGTATGATATTTAAGTTAAAAATAGAAAATCAACTAATGAAAGAGAGGAGAGGTTCTGGGAACAGAGTAGAACATTTAGGAAAAATTTAACACAAAACCACGTAAAATACTATGTGGAAGGGAAAAAAGCATTTAATAAATAACACTGACTAAATTAAGTAATAACACTATGATACATTTTTAAAAACTTTTTAAATTTCCAAGAACTATATATTTCTTGAGTTATAGAAAAATGACAATTCTTCCAGCTACTGGAGCAACAGGAGAAAGTTTAAGTGATAAAGCTACTAAATAAAATTTAAAAGATTAGATTATAAAAATCAACAGAATTAAGATTAAAAAGCAAACAATCTGGGGCAAATATGCAATAAACAAAGACAGAGTCCACAGAAACACGAGTAAATGTAAAACTAACACTTGAGAAAATACCCAGCATCCTTCAGAATTATAAAAAGGAAGACAAAATACTTCACAATTTTCTAGTAAGCAAAATCACATTATAATGGTAAATCTGATACTGATAGGGCTATGAAGGAAGTCTTATACTATTGGTGACAGTGATTATCACAACTCTCTCTGTTGGGTTATCAACCAGGCAAAAGTAATTTGTTGTAGAACTGCTTACACATTTTGACTTGTATGGGGCTTTCCTTCTGCCTCACTGGGTAAGAGCCCGACAGGCTATACACTCCATGGAGTCGCAAAAAGAGTCGGACACGAGTTAGCAACTAAATGACAACCACCACCTACTTTGACTTGTAAATTCTATCCTAGAGTATATAACACAAGGAAAATGACAAAGATGTACATAATTATCTTAGCATTTTTGCTAACATACTAAGACACTTCAGTCATGTCTGACTCTTTGAGACCCATGGACTGTAGCCTGCCAGGCTTCACTGTCCATGGGATTCTTCAGACAAGAGTACTGGAATGGGCTGCCATTTCTTCCTCCAGGGGATCTTCCTGACCCGGGGATCAGACCCATATCTCTTATGTCTCCTGTGTAGACAGGCAGGTTCTTTACTACTAGTACCACCTGGGAAGCATCTTAGGAAGATTATAATAATCAATGACACACAAAAAACCCCCACTAATACCAGCTGATGTTGAATTTATTACAGTGCCAGAAGGCTGTGCCAAGTGCTTTAAATATATTATTTCATTTTTCAATTCCAAGAGACAATAATTCCCTTTATTTTACAGATGAGAAACGTGAAATACTGAAACGTTAAGTAGCTTACCCAAGGTATACTACAGCATGTTTAAGGGTTAGGGTTTGTACTAAGGCTGAAGGCTCAAAATCCATGCTCTAAACCACAGAATATAGACTCTAACAACAACAACAAAAAACCTAACAACTGGACCATGATTAAGGAAACCACAGGGTAAAATCCAAAGCAAGTCTACACAGTTACTCAAAGCAGCATATGAAAAGCTACACACACTGGGAAAAGACTGTTATCAACTAGTCATAAAGACAAAACAAGAGTAATACCCACGGGACTTTCCTGGTGGTCCAGTGGTTAAAACTCTGTGCTTTCAACACAGGGGGCACGGTTCCATCCCTGGTTGGGGAACTAAGATCCCACACGCCTTGAGGCAGAGCCAAAAAAAAAAGTGATACCCAGAGTCTTGTTACAGTCCTAAGAAGTGATGGAATTCCATGTACTTTATTCTTTTATAGTTCTTGGAAAGGAACAGATTACAAACCTTCTGCATATAGTCGCTCTGCTAGGAAAACTGCATCTCTGTAAGCATAGTGGTTTAGTGCTTGCCATATAGCAGCCTGTAAATAAAGGAAAAAGAACATCAATATACAGTTTCACAGTAACTCTTAGCACAGAGCCTTGCATATAATACTCAAATCAACACATCTAATTTAAGTAATAAAACCTCAATATCCACAGTGTAAACTCCATAACCTATTAGATAAGGCTCTTCACAGTATGGCTCCTAACATCTGAATTTACTCACTTAATTCTCCATGAACTTTTAGACCTCTGTGTCTTTGTATTTCCTTTTCCTTCCCTGGGGAGTGTGGGCTCCTTCATCTACCTACTCTTATAAACTGCACATCCTTGTAGACCCAGCTTTAATGATATCAACTTCATAAAGCTTTCTAAACTGGAGGCCTCTGTATGCATGCTAAGTTGCTTCAGTCATGTCTGACTGTGCAACTCTATGGACCACAGCTTGCCAGATTCTTCAGGAAAGAATATTCCTAGAGTGCCATGCCTTCCTCCAGGGGATCTTCTGGATCCAGGGATTGAACCCACACCCCTTACATCTCCTTCATTGGTAGGCAGATTCTTTACCACTGGTGCCATCTTGGAAGCCCATACAAGGTCATATATGTTGGCTAAGTATATATGAAATAACTATTGCACTGGTAATTCAGTTTAGGTTCATTATGGATTTAAAAGATTTTAACAGCTTGGTTAGTGAATTTAACCATCATTTACACAACTGTACCTAAAGAAAAGTACCTAGGGTCTTATCCCCTTTTTTCCTAGTCCCAGTCTGTAACTGAATCTTTTCTCTAAACTTGTAGTTCCCTAAGTGGTCTTCCTGCCTGCAGGCTATAATGTAATCCATCCAGCCCAGAAATCCTGAGTTTGGACAGGAGCTCAAATTCATGATCCATGACTTACTAGTTTTGTGTCTTGGGCAGGTTACAATGTTTCCTAAGTCTTAGTTTCTTCATTTAAAACATAAGACTCCAATAAAGTACACAGTGGTTCCTTGCATATACCTAATAACTAGTCAATAAATTTCAGATGCTGCCATCATCATTTTCATGTCTTCATCCCTGATCAAAACCTCCTAATGATTCCTCCTGGATGGTCCCACAAAGTTTATACAATAAACAGCTACAGAATAAAGTATAAATTCCTTAGTAAACCATTCAAATCCCTTTGGGCCTTCATCATCCCTTTTCAGCTGTTGTTCATCTCTTACCAAAGCTGCCTATGGTCTAGAACCAGAAAAGACCTCCATCAGTGCCTAAACATCAGCTGTACTTTCACATTTCAAAGTACTGTTTGGGCTGTCCTTTAACTTCTACTCGTGAAATGTGTCTTCTTCAAAATTCAGCTTACATGGTATCTTCTTTTCACTGATCTATCCCATGCAATATTAATGACTCCATTCTATGAGGTCCCAGAAAATTCTGTTTCTACTTCAAAAAAATATATCAAGCTGTTTATTAGATTTAGTCATATATATTGTTTGATTAACTAGGCTGCAACTTCGGTGGGTAAAAGAGTCTCTTTTTCTCTATAATTCCCTGGTTATCCTACTTAAGTAGTTATTTCCCTAATTATCCTAGATAACTGTCTTTAAACATAGTGAATGCTCAATAAATGCTTGTTGAATAAGTGTTTTAAAACTCTCAATCTAATTTCCACTTACTGACCTACAAACTTTTAGCAACCCAATATGGAGGTAAAATATAAAATATTCCTACTGTAATTAAATTTACTAACATGATTAAAACATTGTTGGCAACATAAAACAATACAAAGTAACATCTAGTGGTTTCTTCCTTGATATAGGTAAACAAAACATTATAAAGGAATCAAGAATCTGCTAAGGAGATACAGGTCCGTCCAACTTAGCAGTTGGAATACATCAGACTTGGGGGCAATAATATTTTAGTGGTGTGACCTATAAATACCTGAAAGATAACCAGATTTTTCTGGTTAATAGTAGCCTAGATCACATTATATGTAGAGTACATCATGAGAAGTGCTGGGCTGGATGAAGCACAAGCTGGAATCAAGATTGCCAGGAGAAATATCAATAACCTCAGATATGCAGATGACACCACCCTTATGGCAGAGAGCAAAGAAGAACTAAAGAGCCTCTTGATGAAAGTGAAAGAGGAGAGTAAAAAAGTTGGCTTAAAACTCAACATTCAAAAAACTAAGATCATGGCATCTGGTCCCATCATTTCATGGCAAACAGATGGGGAAACAATGGAAACAGTGGCAGACTATTTTTTGGGGCTCCGAAATCACTGCAGATGGTGACTGCAACCATGAAATTAAAAGATGCTTGCTCTTTGGAAGAAAAGTTATGACCAACCTAGACAGCATACTAAAAACCAGAGACATTACTTTGCCAACAAAGGTCCATCTAGTCAAAGCTATGGTTTTTTCCAGTAGTCATGTATGGATGTGAGAGTTGGATTATGAAGACAGCTGAGCGCCGAAGAATTGGTGCCTTTGAACCGTGGTGTTGGAGCAGCCTCTTGAGAGTCCCTTGGACTGCAAGGAGATTCAACCAGTCCACCCTAAAAGAAATCAGTCCTGCATATTCATTAGGAGGACTAATGCTGAAGCTGAAACTCTAATACTTTGGCTACCTGATGAGAACTGACTCACTGGAAAAGACCCTGATGCTGGGAAAGATTGAAGGCAGGAGGAGAAGGGGAAGACAGAGGATGAGATGGTTGGACGGCATCACTGACACAATGGACACAAGTTTGAGCAAGCTCCGGGAGTTGGTGATAGACAGGGAGGCCTGGTGTGCTGCAGCAGATGGGGTCTCAAAGAGTTGGACGCGAATGAACTGAACTGAGATCATGTTTCCATACTACTTAGATTGTTTTCCTTATCATCTTATTCAATATGCCTACCACTTTTTGAAACACAGTATTCATCCATTTGGTAAACATTTATTGATCATTTACCTTGCTATATGATCCTGATTGCAGTAAAAAAATTAATAACATAAAAATTTAACCAATTTGAGAAAATCAAGTTCTTTGGGTGGGCTGCATAAAGCCTTAACATTTTGAATTTTCAGGTCTCTACTGAAAATGAGAAATTATGAATAAGTCAAGTATTATTCTATAGACAAGTATCTGGTCATTGTCATCATGCTTTTGTTTTTTTATCAAACAGTTGGGTAGCTGAGCCTTAGAACAAAAATATGTGGCATTAGCAAGGAGTGAACATAATAAGAATAGGTTTTAAACATACTACAGAATCACTGCTATCTAATTTACTTTTCCTCTATACTACAACACAGCAAAGATAGTTAAAAGGCCTTCAAAAAACAACAGTTAAAAACATATTTAAATTTAATTTGACTCAATTATCTATTGAATGCTTAATATGATCCCCACACCTCAATCTAAGGCAGATAAAAAAGATTCCTCTGACATTAATCTAGACGACTAAGTCAGTTCCCTGAGCTTTAGCTTTAATCGCCTGTAAAATAAGGATAAAAACACTTACCTCTGAGATAAGCTTAGCACAATGCCTGGTTAAATTCTAAACCCCCCAAAGAACTAATCTGGCCTTTTGGTGTTTTACCAGACCATAGATGACCTAGGGTTCTGGAACTATGCCTATAGGTATCTTTCAAATATACTCATTTAAATTAGGAAACTGTAATAGTAGTGAAAGGAAGAACTCAATAAACATTTATTTTTAAAGGCAGACCATTTTTCCCTGGATTACTTTAACAGTGTCTTATTTAGCCCCT
Source organism: Oreotragus oreotragus (assembly GCA_006410675.1). NCBI lineage: Eukaryota > Metazoa > Chordata > Mammalia > Artiodactyla > Bovidae > Oreotragus > Oreotragus oreotragus. Next base: position 517,411 of record SJYX01011180.1, read on the forward strand.
CTGAATTCTTTTCTGCCCTCTGATTCATTTTCTCTGAGTTTTTCACGAGTCAGAGCTGATCTTTACTTAAAATCCTTCAGTGGCTTCTAACTGTTCTTGGCAATAAAAGGCAAGCCACCAAACTGGCAGTGTGCTACAGTCTGTACCTACCTCTTCGGTCCATCTCGTATCACGTTTTCTCATGCTGTCCATGTTAGCACAACAACCTTTCAGCTCCTCAAACCTGCCATGTTATCCTTCTGCCACAGGTCCTTTATACACAGTCCATTTCGCCTGGCATACTCCCTCCTTTCCTTCGATCTATGCTAATTCTAGTCATCCTCTGGACTTCCTTCTTTTCCAGGGAAGGTTTTTTATAGGATACCCAGATGAGGTTAGGCATTCTTATACACTCTGATTTCCTTTGCAGTTATTTCTCACTGTTTTAAGTTTACACATATTTAGGAGAGTCTATGAGTAATACCTTCCTCACTATAATATAAACTCTAGAAAGGTAGGGACTACACCTGGTTTTGCTCACTGGATACTCTCAAAAGTATGTACTTTTTAAGTAGGTGCTTAACTAACATATAATGAATGAATAAACAAATGATCTTTGACTTTTTGCTGTCCTCTCATTGCTAGCATTTTACACGTTAGTCTTAAATTTTTCTATATTATTATATATCCAATAGTTAGGGATCTTTGGAAATCTTGAAAGAAACTCTGTGGTACATAGAACTCTGTTTCTAATACAAATAATTACCACCTCCACTCCAGTATTCTTGCCTGAAGAATCCCATGGACGGAGGAGCCTGGTAGGCTACCGTCCACGGGGTCGCAAAGAGTCGGACACGACTGAGCGACTTCACCTTCACCTTCAAGTACTCCTTTATAAAACAAGGGATTTCCTAAGAACCTACTGAAAGAACACCGCGAGTAGAAAGAACAGATCCACAATCTGATGTTGGAGACCTGTGTTCAAACTTGTGTTCCAGGACTTCAGCTGTGAGACTCTGGGGAATTATTTAATTATTTTCTCAACCTCAATTTTTCTCATCTGAAAAGTGGAACTCTATTTTTGGACTTGTGTAGATTAAATGAAATGATATGGTGTTTCTAGTATATTGACTGGCACTCATTAGGTACTTAAAAACCTTTTCCTTTTCTAGCTCTTAAGATTAACAAATTCTACAGATACAATTGATAGTTTGTATTATATAATGTCTCCCATATATGCCACAATTGTTGATTTTGTAACACATAATCCACAAAAGACCCAATGATTGATTCACCAGCTCCATCATCATCATCGCTACTGCTTATCAGGAAAACCTGGCACACAAATACTATGGCCAAAAAGTCCTAGAATTTTTGTTTCTTTCTTTGCAAAAGTGGAAGTATCATATTCAAGAGTTCCATTTCTGATTTAAAATCAAGTTTTGCTCAGAATAAAATCATTCCTTTATCATCAATTCTTAAGGGGGTCATCAGAAAGTGATCGTGAAGGCAGCCAATGAAAACTCGCACACATCCTGGATGTGAAACTTGACACATATAGCTCCCATTACACTCTGCTCAAGCATGTGAGTGACAGTATGTATCTTCTGGGGGAATGGAGTGGGGAATGAACTATTCTCTAAAGCATGACAAATTGGTAGCTGATGACAGGCAGGGCTAAGATTAGCGACTACCCGGCCCGCCCACCCCCATTCATCCCTTCCCCTCCTCAACTGCTGGTGTAAACCTGCCCCTAAAAGAACAACACTCAGTGCATCACTTCAGGTGTTCTACAAATTAAAGCCAGATGGAAGAAATGCTGCTAAAGGTTATGAAGCCAAACAGCAACACCACCACTGAGCCCCCAAATAAGGTTAAAAGAGAAATTTTGCTGCTTCAACTAACAAGTCAGTTCTAGACCACACTGACTTTTAAAGATAATTAAATCAACACCACAGAAATTAAATGGCAAAGTTCCTTCTCCTTGTTGCTCTTCTTAAATATGAAATATTATTTTAAATATAAACAAACCTCTGTAAATTGTATAACTAACTCAGACTTAAATATGACCACCTAGATTGTGTCATTCTTGTTTTTTTCAAAAAAGAAAATAGGTGTCTTCTTTTAGACCATTAAAAAAAAATGGACAACATAAGAAGGTATGAAGAAAAAAATCACTGTGGAATTTTCCTACTAAATATTACAGTGTAATTTCTTGAACTCTAATTTACTTCAGGTCTATATCAATGGTTCTCAGTCTGGGCAATTTTGTCCCACAAAGGGCAGGTATTAATGTCTAGGGGGCATTTTGTCTGTCACAAATGGAGTGGGCATATAGCAGGTAGATGGCAAGGACACTGCAAAATACAGGACAATATCCCCACAACAAAAAATTAGCTTGCTGAAAACATCAATAGTGCCAAGACTGATAAACCCTGATGTCCACTACTATGTAACTTATTAGCCTGTATGTCTCCCTAAATCTTGTCTTGTCCCACCTTTCCAATAGCACCAGATTAATTTTTCCCCAAGCAGTGCTTTCATTATAATTTTTCTGTTCAAAAACCTATAATGGCTATTCTACCAACAAATTAAATCTAAATTCCTCAGCCTGGATGTTAAGTCTCCTTCTAACCTGATTCTACCTGACTAGCAAAACCTTATCTTCTCTGTTCTCAACTCTCATTCTAGACAAGGCTATAATTTTTATTGTTTTCTTGTTCCTGAGCACCGTTCTCAACTTTGGGCTTTTGCTCATGCCATTTGGTGCCAAGCATATTCTCCTCTACCAATTCAAACCCTTTTGACTTTCTAAAGCTTTAAGTTCTACTCCTTCCAGAAACCTTTTCCATCTTTCCAGTCCACAAGGATCTCTCTTTACTGAATTTACTATTATCTGTGCAAACACATACATACTGACTTGCAACATTATTCAGTTGCTCCCATTAAGCATATTTATCTTCCCAAAAAGACTGGACCCCTCAAAAGATGAGAAGTTATATATCTACATTTCTATTGGTTGGTTTCACAAATATCTTAATTTGTTCACAACATAATTCTTAATGGTCCTCCTTCAAATTTGTCTTCCCTGCAAATAATTCTCCATTTATTAAACATTACCCCCCAAATGAAATCTAGGTAGCTGTTCTTGATTCCCTCACAAATGATCAATTTCCATGACGCATTGATTCTACCTCCAAAATATCTCTTGAACTTATCTACCTCTTTCCTATTCCACTGCTACCACTTTAGTATAGGTTACCAATCCCAAAGAAAGGAAATGCCAAAGAATGCTCAAACTACCGCACAACTGCACTCAGCTCACACGCTAGTAAAGTAATGCTCAAAATTCTCCAAGCCAGGCCTCAGCAATACGTGACCTTCCAGATGTTCAAGCTGATTTTAGAAAAGGGGAACCAGAGATCAAATTGCCAACATCCGGTGAGTCATCGAAAAAGCAAGAGAGTTCCAGAAAAACATCTATTTCTGCTTTATTGACTATGCCAAAGCCTTTGACTGTGTGGATAACAATAAACTGTGGAAAATTCTGAAACAGATGGGAATACCAGACCATCTGACCTGCCTCTTGAGAAATCTGTATGTAGGTCAGGAAGCAACAGTTAGAACTGGACATGGAACAACAGACTGGTTCCAAATAGGAAAAGGAGTATGTCAAGGCTGTATATTGTCACCCTGCTTATTTCACTTCTATGCAGAGTACATCATGAGAAACGCTGGACTGGAAGAAACACAAGCTGGAATCAAGATTGCGGGAGAAATATCAATAACCTCAGGTATGCAGATGACACCACCCTTATGGCAGAAAGTGAAGAGGAACTAAAAAGCCTCTTAATGAACGTGAAAGAGGAGAGCGAAAAAGTTGGCTTAAAGCTCAACATTCAGAAAACGAAGATCATGGCATCCGGTCCCATCACTTCATGGGAAATAGATGGAGAAACAGCGGAAACAGCGTCAGACTTTATTTTTTGGGCTCTAAAATCACTGCGGATGGTGACTGCAGCCATGAAATTAGAAGACGCTTACTCCTTGGGAGAAAAGTTATGACCAACCTAGATAGTATATTCAAAAGCAGAGACATTACTTTGCCGACTAAGGTCTGTCTAGTCAAGGCTATGGTTTTTCCAGTGGTCATGGATGGATGTGAGAGTTGGACTATAAACAAAGCAGAGTGCCGAAGAATTGATGCTTCTGAACTGTGGTGTTGGAGAAGACTCTTGAGAGTCCCTTAGACTGCAAGGAGATCCAACCAGTCCATCCTAAAGGAGATCAGCCTTGGGTTTCCATTGGAGGGTCTGATGTTAAAGCTGAAACTCCAATACCTTGGGTTTCCATTGGAGGGTCTGATGTTAAAGCTGAAACTCCAATACTTTGGCCACCTGATGCGAAGAACTGACTCATTGGAAAAGACCCTGATGCTGGGAAAGATTGAGGGCAGGAGAAGGGGACGACAGAGGATGAGATGGTTGGATGGCATCACCTACTCAATGGACATGAGTTTGGATGGTCTCCGGGAGTTGGTGTTGGACAGGGAGGCCTGGCGTGCTGCAGTTCCTGAGGTCGCAAAGAGTTGGACCGACAGCGACTGAACTGCACCGTCATCTTAAGACTGTATTTATTCTTGCCTTCTTCTTCCCTAACCTTTCATATACAGTAGCCAGGGATCTTACCATCTATATCAGATTATGTCAACCCCTAGCTGAAAATTCATCAGTGATTCCCCATTACACTTAGAATGAAAAGTGAACTCCTTACTATGGCCTTACATTAGTATGCAACTCCAGCCACACTGGCCTTCTTTCAGGTCTTCCAATGCCAAGTTGTACTATGTCTCAGGGACTTTGCACATGCTGTTTTCTCTGCTTGTAATTCTCTTCAAATTGTTTGTGTCTCAAACTTTGAACTCACCTACAATGTTATTTGCTCAAAAGGAACTTTTCTAACATCCTTTTTAGAGAAGGTTTTAGAATGTCTTTATCTGCACTTGACACATAGCAGGTGCATAACATTCTTTCCAATTTGTTTATTTCATTGAGGCTGTTTCTGAACTTTGATGGTCTAATTGCAAACCTGACTGAAGTCAGGACCCTCTTATTAGGTCTCTCTCCTAACACCCTACTTAGAGTACCGTTCTTATCACAATTTATTTTTATTAATTTGTGATTATTTGTCTCATCCTTTCTCTATATATAAGCACAAAGGCTGTATCAGGGCACGAGTCCATAAAAGAATTATATGTGTAATTATATATTACACATATCTGTAATGATTTCTTTCTCTATCTCCCCACTCCAAAGCACATCCTCTCAGTTCAGGTTCTATGCAGCACTGTCTTCAAAATACTGTATTGTACCTGAATATGAGAATATGTTTTCTAAAAGAAAATTTCATAAACGAATGTATTTCAGCTAACCTGAATACATTTTTTGAATGAAGACCAAATAGTCAAATGGTATTGATTTATCAATTTAGCTATATATATACATGTATATATATATTTTTTACAATCATAAAATACATTAAGGAATTTTTTTTCTACTCTATTGAATAGAACATTTTATTAAAAAGCCTTTATTTGGGAGAGGGGTAATCATCTAACACAATTTTCCTGAATACACCATTTTCAATTCTAAGTTATTTGAAAATGGTACCCTTTGAATCTGTGATAGATGCTGTCCCTGTACTTCTTATCCCAAGCCAAAAGTATTCCTTCACTATCTGTTGCTGCTGCTGCTAAGTCGTTTCAGTCGTGTCTGACTCTGTGCAACCCCAGAGATGGCAGCCCACCAGGCTCCACCATCCCTGGGATTCTCCAGGCAAGAACACTGGAGTGGGTTGCCATTTCCTTCTCCAATACATGAAAGTGAAAAGGGAAAGTGAAGTCGCTCAGTCGTGCCTGATGCTTAGAGACCCCATGGACTTCAGCCTACCAGGCTCCTCCATCCATGGGATTTTCCAGGCAAGAGTACTGTAGTGGGGTGCCACTGCCTTCTCCGCTTCACTATTTAATGATCTCTAAAACAATATTATGTGTAAAAGCAACCAGTTACTATACTGTTTATTAAGATGATTTTTCCAAGGCTTTTTTTTACAACTTCATTCAACACTTCCATGATGTCTTACCCCCCAGGAATAATTGATAAATCTATATAAAATTGATTAAAAAAATCAATTTCATCAGGTGGATTTTATACACATCCAAATTAGCACTGATTCAAGTCACTTAGGCTAGCAATTATTCCTTCCCAAATAGTTATTTTAAAAATTAAATAAATGACAGAATTTCTGCCTTATAATAGGAGAGATTTTGAAGACTCAAAGTAATACTTTTTTATAAGAGATAATTTGGAGGACGTGCTTATATTTAGGCTTACATGGTATATCAAACTGGGTATCCCATGTTTAAGCTCTAAAAAAAGAAAAAGAAAAACTCAGTTGCTCATCTTTTCTCTCACCTTTTTTCTATGCCTAATAACAATGGTACCCCACTCCAGTACTCCTGCCTGGAAAATCCCATGGACGGAAGAGCCTGGTGGNTCAGCCTACCAGGCTCCTCCATCCATGGGATTTTCCAGGCAAGAGTACTGTAGTGGGGTGCCACTGCCTTCTCCGCTTCACTATTTAATGATCTCTAAAACAATATTATGTGTAAAAGCAACCAGTTACTATACTGTTTATTAAGATGATTTTTCCAAGGCTTTTTTTTACAACTTCATTCAACACTTCCATGATGTCTTACCCCCCAGGAATAATTGATAAATCTATATAAAATTGATTAAAAAAATCAATTTCATCAGGTGGATTTTATACACATCCAAATTAGCACTGATTCAAGTCACTTAGGCTAGCAATTATTCCTTCCCAAATAGTTATTTTAAAAATTAAATAAATGACAGAATTTCTGCCTTATAATAGGAGAGATTTTGAAGACTCAAAGTAATACTTTTTTATAAGAGATAATTTGGAGGACGTGCTTATATTTAGGCTTACATGGTATATCAAACTGGGTATCCCATGTTTAAGCTCTAAAAAAAGAAAAAGAAAAACTCAGTTGCTCATCTTTTCTCTCACCTTTTTTCTATGCCTAATAACAATGGTACCCCACTCCAGTACTCCTGCCTGGAAAATCCCATGGACGGAAGAGCCTGGTGGGCTGCCGTCTATGAGGTCGCACAGAGTCAGACACGACTGAAGCGACTTAGCAGCAGCAGCAGCAGCGATAACACTTCAAACCGTGAAACAACCCTCAAAAGGACACACCTTTCCAACTTACTCTCATTCCTTTACAAATACAAGCAATCACTTATTATAGTTTAAAAAGCCAACGTTGCTTGTTCTCCTATTGCTCTAGATCCCTTCTTGAATGGCTTCTTATACTAAAAATTACAACCAAAATTCTCACCTAATTATATCCTAAAACTTGTTACCACTGTCAGTGGGTTGTGTGGGGAGTAGACAAATTTGACTCTTGAGCCTTAAAAATATCTAAATGCATTACTGCTAAGAGTACTTTAATGAAAAACAGAAAACGATGTGTTTATCACACAAGGAATATCTTTATTAAGGAATTGGCTACATATTTCTCTCCATGCTTTTATGCAAATTAGGTGGCCCTGGTGATAAAGAACCCGCCTGTCAATGCAGGAGATGTAAGAGACACAGGGTTGATCCCTGGGTGGGGAAGATCCCCAGGAGGAGGGCATGGCAACCCACTCCAGTATTCTTGCCTGGAGAATCCCATGGACAGAGGAACCTGGCAGGCTATAGTCTACAAGGTCGCAGAGAGTCAGACACAACTGAAGTGACTTGGCACAGATGCATTGGCTATCCATAAAACTAGTTTATCATCTTAGAAGCCATATCTATAAGGCAAATGTATCATTAATTGTTAAGACAAAATAACAAAAACATGAAACAGAAATTAAACACCTTGAGTAATCTGCTTATCCATTTTAGAAGGTATAGATAGCAACTTCACCTTAGGTCTCAAAAAAAAAAAAAAATTTAAAAGGGACTCTTTACTAGTAAATTTGGATGGAAAGAAACAGCTTTTAAAGCACCAGTATAAAGTACAAACAGAAATGTTGGTATAACTCTGTACAGAAGAGAGAATCTCACATTACNATAGATAGCAACTTCACCTTAGGTCTCAAAAAAAAAAAAAAATTTAAAAGGGACTCTTTACTAGTAAATTTGGATGGAAAGAAACAGCTTTTAAAGCACCAGTATAAAGTACAAACAGAAATGTTGGTATAACTCTGTACAGAAGAGAGAATCTCACATTATACTAATTAAAAAATTAATAGGTGCTATATGTAAACAGCTAAAGAAAGAGCCAACTAGGAGAAACTGGTATTTCATCTTGTGATGAAAAACATTAAAGAAATATGGAAGGGGTGATGTAGTAAAATATTTTACTATTTGATATCACAGGTCTTTAAGAGCAACATGAAGCAATTTCTAAAATCGGTTTGCTTTCAAAATAAAGTGCATGACTCAATGACATCAGTTGATAGAGGTCAACTCTTCTAATCAAGTCAAAGATCATGTGATAGGGAAAAAAGTCTCCCAGACCTGGTCCATCACCAAGGGACAAAAGATTTAGTTTCTTCAGAGGGCAGGAGGGGGAAATGACTTGGCACCGCATCACACCCTTAAAATCCAGTAGGGTTTCTTACATGCCAACAGAGCACTGTGCGTCAAAGCAAACGTTGGTGTAGTATGGATGGAAAAACCATGATTTGTCTTTCATTTCCTGAACGCCTTATAAACACGCACAGTAAAACACTCCTGATCCCCATCACAGGTCACGGAAAAAAACCGATTTGCTGTTTCCACCCCCTCCCCTTGTATAGGTGCTTGCGCCTCTGCACTGGGCCTTGGGGTTCTCTTCGCAGATCATTGTCCGGAGGGAAACTGAGTGAGCGAGGAAAGGCAACGTGGGCTAGACAGTTTGTCAGCAGAACAGAAATCAGTATTAAAAACACCGATCCTACCCTCCCTCCACTTTCTCCTAGAAAACAAAAACAAAACCAACACTCGCCCCGCAAACTTGCCCCACCATTATTAAGATCGTACAGGCGCGGATCAAATGTGTGTCCCAACCATCCTTGGGCAAGAGAGCACCTGGGGCGAGTTTTCGGCCCCTCATCGCTCACCCCGGCCCGGGCCCAGCCCCTGGGCTGACAGGAGGGGCTCGCCCGACATTGGCCCGGAGGGAAAAGGAGGGATTATCGCCGAACTCCGCTCACACCCGGGGAAGAAGTAACGCAGGGCCAGAGGGAACGCGGCTGAGGCTGCGGGCAAGGCCTCGGAAGTGACGAGAAGACAGGCAGAAGCCGGCGTGAGGTGAGGCGGGAGGAGCAGCAGGGCCTAGGCCGCACCAGGCCGCGAAGTGGCCATACGCCGCTTCCCGACCGAGGCTGCGAGCCAAGCCTCAGGGAAGAGGGTTACCATTACCTGGACGGGTTCCTGCAGCACCGTCATCCTGGAGGTTCAGGCCCACTTTCTG
>SJYX01011180.1:541859-619371 GCA_006410675.1 Oreotragus oreotragus
ATCCATGAACATGGTATATTTCTTCATCTATTAGTGTCCTCTTTGATTTCTTTCACCAGTGTTTTATAGTTTTCTATATATATAGGTCTTTAGTTTCTTTAGTTAGATATATTCCTAAGTATTTTATTCTTTTCATTGCAATGGTGAATGGAATTGTTTCCTTAATTTCTTTTTCTATTTTCTCATTATTAATGTATAAGAATGCAAGGGATTTCTGTGTGTTGATTTTATATCCTGAAACTTTACTATATTCATTGATTAGCTCTCGTAATTTTCTGGTGGAGTCTTTAAGGTTTTCTATGTGGAGGATCATGTCATCTGCAAACAGTGAGAGTTTTACTTTTTCTTTTCCAATTTGGATTCCTTTTATTTCTTTTTCTGTTCTAATTGCTGTGGCCAAAACTTCCAGAACTATGTTGAATAGTAGTGGTGAAAGTGGGCACCCTTGTCTTGTTCCTAACTTTAGGGGAAATGCTTTCAATTTTTCACCATTGAGGATAATGTTTGCTGTGGGTTTGTCATATATAGCTTTTATTATGTTGAGGTATGTTCCTTCTATTCCTGCTTTCTGGAGAGTTTTTATCGTAAATGGATGTTGAATTTTGTCAAAGGCTTTCTCTGCATTTGTTGAGATAATCATATGGCTTTTATTTTTCAATTTGTTAATGTAGTGTATTAAACCAGTTAGTCTTAAGGGAGATCAACCCTGAATATTCACTGGAAGGACTGATGCTGAAGCTAATGCTCCAGTATTTTGGTCATCTGATGCGAATAGACAACTCATTGGAAAAGTCTCTGATGCTGGGAAAGATCAAGTGCAGAAGGATAAGAGGGTGTCAGATGATGAGATGGCTGGACGGCATCACCGATGCAGTGAACATGAACTCAGGCAAACTCTGGGAGATGGTGAGGGACAGGGAGGTCTGGCATGCTGCAGTCCATGGGGTTGCAGAGTCGGACATGACTGGGAGACTGAACAATGACAATAATTCCACGAAGGCAGGGACTTTGGCTTCTCATGATAATCCCCATCACCTAGCAGAGTGCCCTATACAAATATGAACAGATTTTAAACTATTATAAATCTATAAACATTTTTTAATATCTGATAATTGAATGGCTTGACCACTTAATTTATCTCTTACTGATCATAATTTGATGCTCTTTTTTTTTTTTTTTTGGCTCCATCAAGTGGCACATGGGATCTTTAGTTCCCCGACCAGCGATCACACCCCCTGCAGGAGAAGCGTAGATTCTTAACCACAGACCCTCCATGGAAGTCCTGTGATGCTTTAAAAATATATATCTTTTTTAATGTGGACCATTTTAAAGTCTTTACTAAGTTTTTTACAATGTTGCTTCTCTGCTTTTTAAGTTTTCCTGGGCGCTGAGGCATGTGGGATCTCAGCTCCCTGACTAGGGACTGAACATGCACCCCCTGCATTGGAAGGTGAAGTCTTAACCACTGAATAGTCAAGGAAGTCCCCCTTAATGCTTTTTTGACTCCCCCACTCTGGACATTGGGCTTCCCTGGTGGCTCAGACAGTAAAGAATCCACCTGCAGTGCAGGAGACTGGGGTTTGATCCCTGGGTCAGGAAGATCCCCTAGAGAAGAGAATGGCTACCCACTCCAGAATTCTTGCCTGGAGAATTCCATGGACAGAGAAGCCTGGCAGACTACATCCATGGGGTTGCAAAGAGTTGCACACAACTCAGCAACTAACACTTTCCCTTCTCTGGACATAGAGGGCCTTGTCCCTCTATATGCTGGCCTTGTCCACATGTTCTTGAGATATTCAAAGTCAAGGCAGTGTCTGAAGTGTTGAGGTTCATCAGAATATGCGTCTTGGTTGAGGTGAGCACTGAGATGTGCTGCAGGTCTAAGGCTCAAGGACTCTGCAAACTCAAACGGAAAGTGATAAATGGCAGGCAAATTAACTTGTCTGGAGTGAGGGCTATGTAAGCTTGGTTGAAATGGCAATGTTGGGGACAGTTGATAAGCTCTGGGTTCCAGGCTGATGACTTTAGACTGATAAAATAGACCAAGAGAGCTGCCAGGGGTGACAGAGCTGGGGAATGACCTCATGAGAATGGAATTGGAGAAAGATTATGTTAACAGCTGAGGATTATGTGAATTGGAGAAGAGAGTAGGGGCTGGGAATGCAGCAAAGAGGCTCCTAGGGAGTGTAGGCAACTTTCAGTTTCTATTATGGTAGGATCCTAGATGGTTGATGGAAATGGAAATGGTTCTGAGTTACTCATTTATAGTGAGAAATATTCTTATCTAATTCCTTCTCCTTAGGCCATTCAGATTCTAACCATAAGGCAGCTTGATGAGTAAAGACTGAACCAAAAGAGTGAATTGGATGATCTTACTGGCTATTATCTCCTTTTCCTCAGAAGGGGCATATATGTCTGACTGCTAGGTGGTGCAGTGGTGAAGAATCCGTCTGCCAATGCAAGAGACACAAGAGATGCGGTTCGATCCCTTGATTGGGAAGATCCCCTGAAGTACGAAATGGCAACCCTCTCCAGTATTCTTGCCTGAAGAATTTAATGGACAGAGGAGCTTGGTGTGCTACAGTCCATGGGGTCTCAAAGAGTCAGATACCACTGAAGACACATGCTGGACAAATAATATCTGTATCATTTGGAGAGGACACCAACCGAGTAATAGATTCTTTGTTTCTCCCTTTTCTAGGTTCTAGGGAGGCTTTCATTTTTCTCTAAATAAATTGTACAGCAATGGTTTAAACACAGACTTGATCGATTCCAGTCTTGAGTATACACCATAGTTGTCTTAAGTAGACATTATTATTGTTTATCTGTTTTTGTGTCACAAATATGTGATTTGGGAGATGGGTGATTAGCCAGGTTTAAAACATACTGAGTTTGAAGTGCCTCAGGTGAGAAATGTCCAAAGGTCAATAGAAAATGTGAAGCTTGAACAATTTAGGAAGGAAACTGGGACTTGAGATATTTTCCAGGTAGGATTCTAAGTGCTTTCTTTTTGGGGGTTATGTTACACCTTATAAAACTTAGTGAAGCTATTTATCATTATATTAAAACTATTGATTTATACATCTGCATCCTCTATACCAAAAGAAAAGGAAGGGGTGGTGGCAGAGGATGAGATGGTTAGATAGGCATCACTGACTCAATGACATGAATTTGAGCAAACTCCAGGAGACAGTGGAGGATAGAGGAGCTTGGCATGCTGCAGTCCATGATGTTGCAAAGATTTGGACACGACTTAGCACCTGAGTAACAACAGTCCTCCATACCAGACAGTGAGCTCCCTGGAGTCAGGGATGGCCTCTTACTCATCTTAGTCAAAGTACCCGTCTGCTGTGGGTGCTCATTAAGTGCTGAATGAGTGAATGAGAGTAGTCTGGATAAAGGACAACCTCAGTGTTGTAAGTACAGCTGAGAAGGCCTTGAGGTATCTAAGACCACAGATCTAGCCACAGACCAGTGGTCGATGGAGTGCTAGGGAGGAAGTCAGAATTCAAGGAGTAAAAGAAGAAACTGGTGTAAAGGGAAACCGAGAAAAGAGAATCATCTTTAGTACTGAAAGCACATGCTGAGAATAAGTGCCTGCTAGGAGTCTGAGTCGCTTCCTCCTTACTTAGAGCCATCCATGCTCGGGGTGCCAGGCCAGCTCTTCCACTGAGGCCTTCTTGCTTCCATGCTCCCTGGAGTGGGGCGGGGGGCAGCAGGCCTCTCCTAAAGGGAACCCCCATCAGCAGCTTCAGCTCCTACCGTTGCTATAGTGGCCTAGCTTCTTGCCCAACGTCTGCCATGACTTACAGTGTGACCTTGGGCAAGTCATCCCCTTTCCTCTGGGCCTCTAAAGTCCCTTGCAGCTGTCAGGAGGTCTGGGAGAACGCAGTTCGGATGACTGGTGAGAATTCCAACTTGCCCTTTGCTGCGTTTCTTCTATAAGTCGCCTTGCCAAATACCAGCTGTCCTGGGCTCGGCTTTTGGTCCTCAGGCTGACTCTCACCCACCTGTTGCTGGGCCCCTCCCGGCGTCCTTCTCCCTCAGTGCACTTCACAGATGCGCCACTAGGCGGCACTGTCTGGACTTCCCCGCAGAAATTAGCTTCAACCATTGAGGCCGACTAACCCACTCCAGTGTTCTTGCCTGGAGAATCCCAGGGACCGGGGAGCCTGGTGGGCTGCCGTCTATGGGGTCACACAGATCGGACACGACTGAAGTGACTTAGCAGCATTGAGGCCGACTATTGAGTGGCGAGGTCAAGCATATGTAGCATTTTCCATCTGAACTAAAATAGCCGAGGAAATGAAGTCTGAGAAAACGATTTAAGTGCTCTGAAAGCCGGTGCTCCAGTACTCCTTGAAATTTTGATTTTAGATGCTTTTCTACTTGTTTTCTGCTTTTACCTCAGGTGCCCTGGGCCGTAAGAGTCGCTGAGACTTCAGGTGACTCATTGCTTTTTTTCTCTTTCCTTGGTGGCAAGGAATCTATACAAAGGACTGGGTTAATCACTCTCCTTGACTTATAGCCTTCTTTCATCAATGGTTCATATAAGGCCTCTCTTGTTTAATCAATTATTTATTCCCTCTTATCTCATTACCCCTTCCATCTAAACTACACTCAGCATTATAGCATTAGGCAACCATCAGATATTTTTATGTGTATTTCTTGTATTTATATATGCTCTTGAATAATAGGTAATGCTTCTAATCTGTATGTATTTTAAACTCTTTCATGTATTTTGTTCCACCTAGTGTACCCAAAATTTTATCTCAAGATGTAATCAATATAAAAATTAGTAATGAGATATATTACATTCTTTTTTGTCTTCAAAATCCACTGTGTGTTTTACTCTTACAGTGTACCTCAATTTGGATGCTAAACTTTCATCAGAAATACTTGAACTGTTTTTAGACCATAAAATTCACAGTTGAAAAGCAGATTCATGTACATGAGTTGTTCCAAGCATGCTTTAAAATTTTCCAGTAACTGAATCAAATACCAAAACAAATCACTTTCTTTTAATATCTGCATCCAAATTGACAAAATTGCTTCATTTTATAATTGATTTAACTCTGAAGCAAAAGCATATATCAGTTTCAAAACTATGTCCAAGATAAGTAAATTCACCAACTCTCTTGTCAGTCAGTATTATTCACATGAAATTCAAAGAGATATTGCATAAATTGAAAAGCAACTCTGAAAGTGAAATGAAAGTGAAGTCGCTCAGTCGTGTCCGACCCTTTGCAACCCTGTGGACTGTAGCCCACCAGGCTCCTCTGTCCATGGGATTCTCCAGGCAAGAACACTGGAGTGGGTTGCCATTTCCTTCTCCAGAGGATCTTCCCAACCTGGGGGTCGAACCTGGGTCTCCCACATTGCAGGCAGATGTTTTACCCTCTGAGCCACCAGGGAAGCCCAAGATATGTCCAAGATAAGTAAATTTACCAATTCTCCTGTCAATCAGTATTATTCACATGAAATTCAAAGAGATATTGTATAAATTGAAAAGCAACTCTAAGATGTATTAATACCAACATTTAAACTTTCTTGTTGTTTTTGCAGCCAATTTACATAATACTATTGATTACAATGAAAATCTCCTGCCTATTTATGTTAGAAAACTTTGTACTAATTTGCAACCATGAGAAATTTCAATTTTAGCATAAATTCTCATCTCTGTCTAGCTAATTTGCAAATAAGCATTTTCTTTCTTTGAAGCTTCAATTTTAGCTCCTTCATAACCAATATGAGAGCAGTAAGATTGTATGCACATTTTTTTTCCAATTTTAATTATTTTCTCTACTTCTGTTTTCTTATTGGAGTATAATTGCTTTACAATGTTGTGTTAGTTTTTGCTATTCAACAAAGTGAACCAGATATATATATATACACATATCCACCTCCTCTTGAGCCTCGTTCCCATCCCAACCCACCCTACCCCATCCCAACCGTCAGGATCACCACAGAGCACTGAGCTGATCTCCCTGTGCAACACAGACACTTCCACCAGCTATCTACTTTAGACACGGTAGTGCATATATATATATGTATGTATGCATATATTTTTTAACTTATAGAAGTGTTATCATGGCTTATATCTCATTCAGTTTCTCACTTATCACTATGTTTCTTTTGTGTATGCATCTAATCCTTTGCTTCTAACTGCTACACACTCTTTCATGGTGCCTGTGCCTCTTACCCAGGGATTCCCAATGACGGAGACCCAGATTGCTTCCAAGTCCTGCCACCACAAATCATGGTAAGGTGAATATCCTGTTCACGTCCCTTATGATCTTATGTGAGGTTTTTTTCAGATGTATACTTAGCTTGATTGCTCTTCTAACCGCAAAGCACTACTGCTTCTATCCCTCATATTTCTTAGCTTTTCCGTTTCTTTGCCTTTCTTTTCTTCTTCTGGGATATATTCTCTTTCAGTTCCCTAATACATTTCCCAGCTGTGTCCGTTCCACTAATTTTCAAGTCTGTGTGCTCAATTTTCGTCATTCATTTTAGGGATTCTCCAGGCAAGAACACTGGAGTGGGTTGCCATTTCCTTCTCCAGAGGATCTTCCCAACCTGGGGGTCGAACCTGGGTCTCCCACATTGCAGGCAGATGTTTTACCCTCTGAGCCACCAGGGAAGCCCAAGATATGTCCAAGATAAGTAAATTTACCAATTCTCCTGTCAATCAGTATTATTCACATGAAATTCAAAGAGATATTGTATAAATTGAAAAGCAACTCTAAGATGTATTAATACCAACATTTAAACTTTCTTGTTGTTTTTGCAGCCAATTTACATAATACTATTGATTACAATGAAAATCTCCTGCCTATTTATGTTAGAAAACTTTGTACTAATTTGCAACCATGAGAAATTTCAATTTTAGCATAAATTCTCATCTCTGTCTAGCTAATTTGCAAATAAGCATTTTCTTTCTTTGAAGCTTCAATTTTAGCTCCTTCATAACCAATATGAGAGCAGTAAGATTGTATGCACATTTTTTTTCCAATTTTAATTATTTTCTCTACTTCTGTTTTCTTATTGGAGTATAATTGCTTTACAATGTTGTGTTAGTTTTTGCTATTCAACAAAGTGAACCAGATATATATATATACACATATCCACCTCCTCTTGAGCCTCGTTCCCATCCCAACCCACCCTACCCCATCCCAACCGTCAGGATCACCACAGAGCACTGAGCTGATCTCCCTGTGCAACACAGACACTTCCACCAGCTATCTACTTTAGACACGGTAGTGCATATATATATATGTATGTATGCATATATTTTTTAACTTATAGAAGTGTTATCATGGCTTATATCTCACTCAGTTTCTCACTTATCACTATGTTTCTTTTGTGTATGCATCTAATCCTTTGCTTCTAACTGCTACACACTCTTTCATGGTGCCTGTGCCTCTTACCCAGGGATTCCCAATGACGGAGACCCAGATTGCTTCCAAGTCCTGCCACCACAAATCATGGTAAGGTGAATATCCTGTTCACGTCCCTTATGATCTTATGTGAGGTTTTTTTCAGATGTATACTTAGCTTGATTGCTCTTCTAACCGCAAAGCACTACTGCTTCTATCCCTCATATTTCTTAGCTTTTCCGTTTCTTTGCCTTTCTTTTCTTCTTCTGGGATATATTCTCTTTCAGTTCCCTAATACATTTCCCAGCTGTGTCCGTTCCACTAATTTTCAAGTCTGTGTGCTCAATTTTCGTCATTCATTTTTTTATGCCTAACATTGCTTATTTTATTAAAGTTGTTTTCCTTATTTCAACTATTATACTTTTGTATATGTGATATTTCTGTTTGATCCTTCTTTATGTTTTCTCATTCTGGTGTCATATTGGTAATATTTGTCTTTATCTGTTTTGAAAGTGAAAGTGTGAGTCGATCAGTCACTTGCAACTCTTTGCGACCCCAGGGACTGTAGCCCGCCAGGCTCCTCTCACCACAGGACTCTCCAGGCAACACTGGAGAGGGAAATCATTCCCCTCTCCAGGGGATCTTCCTGAGCGAGGGATAGAACCTGAGTCTCCTGCATCGCAGGCAGATCCTTTACTGTTTGAACCACCTTTAACATGTTTATTAACCTACTTTTAAAATCTTGGTCTGTCCTGGTCATCTTTCTACTTAAAGGGCAATCTGTAGGCAAGTGGGTTGTATGTTCTCTTCACCTGTCTTGTTATTTTGCCCATGGGTACATAGGTTGCTCTGGTCAACAATGTGTACCAGTACCATTTAGCTCAGTATGTGAGGGTCAGGGGTGGATGAGTCCTAGAACTGAGAACCCCAGGCATCAAAACTCCCAAGCCAGTCAGACCCAACCCCACAAAATAACTCCTCATGTCAGACATCACCCTTTACCCTCCACCTCCCATGGGAGAAGCAACCTTAGGGGGAAGTGCTTTTTAGATTGCAGTTCATTTGCTTGGAGAGTTGAGGGGATGCAGAGAGGAAACAACTGTCCAGAGTTCAGTTCCCCCTCCTGTTTTTTATTGGCTCCTCATAAGCACAGTGCATCTTCGATGCCCCGATGTTACCCTTACCAGCACCGGGATCAGTGTTTTTGTTTGTTTGTTTGTTTTACAGAATTTTGTTGGGGAATCATTGACATACAAGAATAGGCACATACATTAATTTGTACAGTTTGATAAATTTTGATATTTGTGTACACTCTCTAAACTGATGGCCCAATCAAATAGTGCATTTATCTATCCATCCACCCTGAAAGTTTTCCACAAAGTGATAGGTAGAAGGATAGATTTTAATGCTCCAGGGCACAAAAAGTTCATTGATAACTTTTTTATTTTTAAATATATTGATTTTGAAGTATTTGATACTTATAAAAGGATATATGTAATGTTTATATAAGTTATAAAGCATAAAACTAGTAACCACGAACCCATCTCCCACTTTAAGAATTATAACATAAAATAGTGTTGATTTTAAAAAATGTTTTTATTCTAGTAAAAGTCACATAATATAAAATATACTATTAAAAAAAAGTATTGGTCTTAGTTGGGGCTCTCAGGCATCTCTCTAGTCGCGATGCGAGGGCTCTGGAGCATGTGGGTTCCATAGTTGCCCCAATGCAGGTAGGATCTTAATTTTTGGACCAGGGATTGAACCCATGTCCCCTGCACTGGAAGGCAGATTCTTAACCACTAGACCAACAGAGAAGTCCTGAAAAATACTATTTTAACCGTATTTAACATATAGTTCAGTGGCACTAAGCACATTCACACTGTTGTGTGAACTAGCAGTTTGAATCCTGAAGGTAAAGTCGCACCACTGTCCTAAGAAATTGCAGAGAAGAGCGACGAAAACCTCAGACACACTCTTCTTTTTCCTCTCATTCCACAGCCATGCCTGGCCACCTCCTGCCATAAACCAGAGCTACCCCTCACTCACACCAGTTCAGAGTGAGGTCTCCCTCGCCCAAGCAGTATCTCACAATTGTCTTCATTTCTTGGAATTTCCTGTTTATGGGCTTCCCTGGTGGCTCAGTGGGTAAAGCGTCTACCTACAATGCGGGAGACCTGGGTTCGATCCCGGGGTCAGGAAGATCCCCTGGAGAAGGAAATGGCAACCCACTCCAGTAGTCTTGCCTGGAAAATCCCATGGACTGAGAAGTCTGGTAGGCTACAGTCCATGAGATCGCAAAGAGTCGGACATGACTGAGCAACTTTCCCTTCCTTCCTGTTTGTAATTCTTCCACAGTTGACCTTGTGGGGTGCACCAGTCACACTGGTTCAATCAAGTTTAAGGATTTTGAGCACTTGCTCTGAGCTAGGCACTGCTCTAAGCATGATCACCTGTATAAACTCATTTAATCCTCACAGTCACAGGTTATACTAGCAGCCCCATTTTACAGACGGGAAAACTGAAATATAAAGAAGTTAACTAAGGGGACTTCCCTGGTGGTACAGTGGCTAAGACTCCATGCTCCCAATACAGGGACTTGGGTTTGATCCCTGGTCAGGGGACTAGATCCCACATGCATAACTAAGAGTTCTCATACCACAGTTAAAGATCCTGCATATTGCAACTTAAAAAAAAAAATCCCACAGGCTTCAAGAAAGATAGAAGGTCCTATGTGTCTCAGTTAACATCTGATACTGCCAAATAAATAAATAAAATAAGTTAACTAGTTGTCTAATTGGCAAATTAATCAGGACTCTGACCCAGGACTCTAACTCCTGAGTGGGTCCTTACGGCAGACCCTGGCTTGTCCAGTGCCCTCTATGGGGACAGATAAAAGCAGTGTTGGCCAGGGATTGCCCCATGATGTCCAGCTAATGAGACACGGGTCAGAAGAGAGGAGGGGGTTAGTGACAAGAACAAGGCATTAACAGCCAAGCCTGTTGTCAGCAACATTTGATCCCGGGGAAGGAGGCTCTAACTGATTTCTCTCAGGGCAGGACAGAGACGCTGATGGTCAGAGGTGACGGGAGGAGGATGTGTGAGTGTATGTCAGCCCAGCCCAGTCGGTCCCGGGCTGTGCATTTGTCCAGATTCGACGTGTGGTGTAAGCTGATTGGTGTGAACTGTTCTGCGTTTTCCATCTCCTCCTTCTGGTGGCAGCATGTGAGTGGCTGGACCCCCTCTGGTTGGGGACCATGCAATGATTCCCCGGAGGCCGTAGTCGGGCTGCCGGTTCTTGCTACCTCTTCTTTCCTTTGCTTTGATTGGTCAATACATATTGAAGGATAAAACCCTGCCATAGGTCCCCTGAAGGGTACTCTCAGGACTGTGTGTGCACTCAATGGTGTCTTAGTCTTTGGAATCCCATGGACTGTAGCCCGCCAGGCTCTTCTGTCCATGGGGTTCTCCAGGCAAGAATACTGGAGTGGGTTACTATGCCCTCCCAACCCAGGGATCAAACCCATATCTCTTCCGTTTCCTGGAAGGTGGATTCTTTAAGCCTTAAGAGTACTCTATGTGGATGAAATTGGAAGCAAATGTCAGTGACTGTGAGGCAGAAGGAGGACCATAAGAAAGTGGAACCTCTGATCCAGTTGCTGGGGTCTCATGAACTGTGGGCATCACTGAGTTTGAGTAATAACAAGGCTGCTGCTGCTAAGTCACTTCAGTCGTGTCTGACTCTGTGCGACCCCGTAGACGGCAGCCCACCAGGCTCCGCCGCCCCTGGGATTCTCCAGGCCAGAACACTGGAGTGGGTTGCCAATTCCTTCTCCAATGCATGAAAGTGAAAAGTGAAAGAGAAGTTGCTCAGTCGTGTCCAACTCTTCGCGACCCCATGGACTGCAGCCCAGCAGGCTCCTCCATCCATGGGATTCTCCAGGCTAGTGTCAGGTGTCTTGACTCTTGATGCATGTTTCTTCCTGGGAATCCATAGCGCCCCTCTAGTCACTTCTGACGTCCTAGCCACTTTGTTTTTAGCTGGGGTTGCTTAAAGAGAGTCAGAAATTGATTTGAGGAGCATCTCCTTCCCCACGGGGGTTTCAGGCCGGTAGGTTCCTCATCTGGATGTCGCTGACAGGCAGGCTGCCTGGCCCCAGGGAGCTGCTACATGCTTTCTGAGCCACAAATATTTCACTCCGTGGGTACCCAACGTGGCTGCCCTTCCCCTCTCCCGTTCCCTTCCACCTCTTTCTCGTTCCTAAACCCCCACCTTACAATCAGGTTAGCCACTGCCACCTTCTTCTGCCTCAGAAAGCAAAGTGAAGTTGACAACTCTTGTTGTTTCCTCTGTGCCAGAGACGGTTTGTGGGGCCTAACTATTATTTCATACAAATCTGACAATAGCTTGAGAAGAAAATGTTTACTGTTGAGGATCTTGAGGGTGCTGGGCCCAAGATTTAGAAATGGCAAAATCAGACTTATGCTTGTCTGCCGCTAAAGCCCACGCGTTTTCTGTGTTTCCAGATCCCCCAGCCCAATTCAGCGTTCTCAGCTTTCTAACCTCAGAGTTCTGTTCCCAAGCAGGCTGGAGACTTTGCTTTGCCTTAGAATTGAAAGCAATTTAAAAAAAAATTTTAAGAAGAAATAAAAGAGGAGAAAGAAGAAAAAGAAAGGAAAAGACACCCTTCCAGCTGCCTGTCTTTTGGCAATCATACTTCGTCCCGGAATGATTAGAATAACTTGTTCTTCTATTCAACTGGTTATTTTAAAATTTATAAACCATAGAACTATATCCTAGGAAATGACTGTGGGGCCTCCAGCATATAAACACGCAGGAGTCATACTGATTGAAGTGGCAGGGGTATGTTCCTTACAGCTGGAAGCAAGTTAAGGAAGCCTTACATATCTGTTGACCACTGAAAGCTCCTGATTATCTCTCATTTTAGAGATAAGGAAGCTGGGGCCCAGACGGGGAAGTGGCTGGCAGTCAGGACTGGTAATGTCTGGCTCTTGTAGCTTCTGGCCTGCAGCTTTCTTCCCTTCTTTTATTTTAATAATTTTTATTTATGTGTCTGTTTTCGGTTGCACTGGGTCTTTGTCACAGGCTTTCTCTAGTCGCGACAAGCAGGGTGTGCTCTCTTGTGGCGTGCCGGTTTCTTGCTGCGGTTGCAGAGCATGTGCTCTAGAGCTCGGGGACTTCATGGGTCCTGGGCTCTAGAGCACAGGCTCAGTAGTCGTGGCCGTGTGGCTCCAGGGCATGTGGGGTCCTCTCGGACCAGGGGTCGAACCTGTGTCTACTGAATTGGCAGGCAGACTCCCGTCCTCCACTGCACCATCAGGGAAGTCCCTGGCCTGCAGCTTCCTACAGTGTGGCTCTCTCTGCACCTCTTCCAGGAAGGGAATGTGAGTAGGGTCAGAGAGAGAAGGAGAGACTGGGCTTCCTCCTCCCTCCTTCCTCATCACCAACAAGCTGAGCCCCCAACACCCTTGGAGGAGGTAGTCAGGGAGAGGACAGCTGGGGAATACTGAACGGTGCCAGTAGGTGCCAAGGAGTCAGAAGGAAGATAGAGGCAGGAGGGGTGGGGGGAAGAGAAAAGAGCCAAGGAGCTGCCATGCCGGCCCAGGACAGGACTGGCCTAGGGTCTGGGCCCTAGTCTTGCTCTAGGATCCCTTGGATGAGTCCTGGTCCCCTTTCCTGCCTCAGTATCTCATTTTTTTTTTTGAATGTGTATTTTTCTGTTTGGCTGTGTGGGGTCTCAGTTGTGGCACAGGGCCTCTCTAGTTGTGGCATCAGGCTCAGTAGTTGTGGCACGGGCTTAGTTGCTCCACAGCACATAGGACCTTAGTTCCCAAGCAGGGATAGAGCCCACACCCCCTGCATTGCAAGGCAGATACTTATCCACTGGTCCACCTGGGAAGTCCCCTGCCTGTTTTCCTTGGAGGCTTCTCTGCTCACCGATGGAAGGAGCACGTACAGGGTACAAGAGGGGCAGGTAGTGTAGGAGCACCACGTGGACACAGGGAGCTGGGATTAGCTGGCCCAGCTCTGCCCATGAACTGGTGAAGGTCTCATGGTAGCTCTGAAGTCTCCTGGGCCTCAGGTTCCTTGTCAAACCAGGTGGGATGAGACGATCTCTAAGAGCCCTTTTGACTCTGATGATGTGGGACCTGGAGCCTGTGCTGAGGGAATCCAGAGAATGGGCACATGTGGACTCTGGAGTACCAGGTGTTAGGTGCTCTAGAAATCTTGTTTTATAGGAAAGGAAACCAGACTTAGAAAGGCTCTGACTTTTCTGCTTCTCTCAGCTTTATTTCTCTTCATCCTCTGAACTATAGAGCTGTAAGATTCAACTCAAAGCAATTCTGTGCAGTGGATAAGCTTTTTTATCATTGTTTTTCTGAACTTTTTTTTTTTAACTTTCAACTTAAAAAATAAAAAATAAAAACAGTACATGCTCGTAAAAATTTCCATGAATACAGGAAGTGAAAAAACTAAAAAACTGAAAATTGCTGTCAGCCTCCTGCCCTTACCCTTTGAGTCCCCAGGGGTGTCTCCTGTTGACAGTTTGGTGTGTATTCTTCCTGAACTTTCTGATGAACCACAAACATACGTGTCCCCCACTCTATGGGATTATAGTATCAATTATTCAAGCATAAGTCTTTCCATGTGGCACAGTGGTAAAGAATCAGCCTGCCAATGCAGGAGACTCTGGTTTAATCCCTGGGTCGGGAAGATCCCCTGGAATAGGAAATGGCAACCCACTTCAATATTCTTGCCTGGGAAATTCCATGGACAGAGGAGCCTGGTGGGCTACAGTCTGGGTTGCAAAGAGTTGGACACAACTGAGCATTCATGCACTGCATTCAAGCATAAACTTTAGAATCAAATACACCTTTGTCCTAATCCTAGTTTTTAGCTCGTTAGCTGAATGACCTGGCTATTTGACTAATTTTAGTCTCATTCTCCTCATGTACAAAATGGGAGTGATAATAATATCTACCTTATAGGATTGTAGTGAAGATTTAAGGAAATTTTGTATGAATGACAGTTAACTACAAGTGCCTGATACATAGTAAGCACCACACACACACACACACACACACACACACACACAGAGGGGGCACAGAGTGAGTGACAGGTATAGTAAGAATGAGACTCAAGTTTTCTGACCTCTAGTCTCATTGACTTTCACCCAAACTGTCAGCTTCTCACTCTGGCCCTGCTGGGCACAATTTACATGCTTCATTTTTGTTGAATGGATGAAGCTGTAGGGGGTGAACCCAGGAATCTGAGGATCTGCGGGAGTTCCTGGGGAGCCAGCTCTGAGAGATGGAGGGTTTTACCCTGTGGCTTGGGAGGGTGTGAGACAGTGCGGGTTGGCCGGACCAGCTGTTGCTCCGGTGCTGCAGGCGGGAGTTGAACCTCAGGGCAGAGCCGAGGCCCCAGAGTGGCTCTCGGCTTAAAGGATCTTGGCTTAAAAGGAATGTGCAGTGGGCTGCCTCTGCTCAGGAGGGGCTAAAAAAAGCCTGACCCTCCCCTGGGCTTTGTGTGAGGGTTATCAGCTGCTCAAGTCAGCTCATCTCTCTGGCTGGACTCTGGCATTTTTGAGAGGCTCTGTTTCCCTGGCCCCTCTGGGTGTCCACCAATTGACAGGAAGGGGTCAACCTTCCTGTCCCCGCGGTGGAGGCCGCGGAGAAGGGCTGGGGGAGGGGGCTGGTAGCCCCAAACCTGGTGACAATACACAGTTGTCAGCTGTGCTCTGCTGGTGTTTCTTCCTTTTATAGTCAGCAGCAGTTGCTCTCGCTCTCACCCAGCCCCTCTCTGGGGGCTCCTGCCCAGGATAAAAGGGGCAGGAGGCAGCCCAGGCTCCCATCTCATCTCCCTGGCGCTCCACATCTCTTGATTCCTTCCTAGGTCCCACCTCCTTGGAAGAGCCCAACAGGACAACATGCCTCCCAAGAAGCCTGAGCCTAAGAAGGAGGTGGCCAAGCCAGCCACAGCCCCGGCCCCGACTCCTACCCCACCTCCTGAGCCCCTCAAGGAACCTGTCTTTGACCCCAAGAGTGTAAAGGTGAGTGAGCCTCAGTCACTGGCATGGGGGTGGGGGTGACATTCAGGGTTCTCTTGGCCCTGGAGCTCAGAGATCTGCTTCATGGAGGCTGGCCCGGGGTGAGGGCTGAGGTGTCTGCGCCCCCGATCACAGTCCCAGGGGTGATGGAGAAAGTGCTGGGGAGCGCTCTTTTGGTTGGTAGGCTGTTCTTTTCCCTCAAGAACAGCTTTCTGCCCTGACTGAGGAAGCTCTGCTCTGTTATCCCACATTTGCTCAGTAAAGTCGGAAATGGCAGGGAGGCACAACCAACCAACCACCCAAGCTACTTTTCAGGCAGCATCGTGAAGAAGAAAGACTGTGTGACGTCTTTAAGAGAAAAGATGCAGAATAATCACTTCCGGTTTACTGCAGAGTAGGTGATGTCAATAGCGAGGGAGCATGATCTCTGTGTGCTGGGGTCTGGGAAGGGCTCCACTTGCAAAGACGCTTGCAGTGGATGGGTGGTGGGGGCAAGGATGCCCTAGGTAAGGTGAGAAGAGCCAGCTTGCCTCTCCTTTTCCCTACCCAGGTGGACCCCTCCTGCGTGTGGGTTCTAGAATCATTCAGTGTTTCTCTTTCTCCCTCACTTGGAGCCCACACTTCACAAGAGGTGTTGAGAATTTCGGAGGTTGTATCACTTGACAGGCTGTCAGTTGTGGCCCAGTGGTCAGGAGGCTGGTGTTCGACCCTCAGCCTGTCTATAGTTCCTTTCCTCCTCATCTGTGCCCTTACCCTGGGCTCCTGCGTGGAGTACCCAGTGGTCCGGCCCATCCCAGTCTGAGACCCTCTGTCTCAGCAGGTGTGGGGGCTGGGCCAGGCTTCCTTGGCTGCCCCAGCCCTGTTCCCTCTCTGCCCCGCCCTTGCCCCCCTCACACTGGAAGGCTCCTCTCCTTGGAGCTGGTGTAGACCCTGCCTGCTGATTCAGTCATTTTAGGCCTCTCAGCTATCTGGCCCAGCTGCTTAAGGCATGGAACTGGGAGGGGATGAGCCAAGGAAGGAGGGAGTTAGAGCCCCCTGGAGACTCAAGCAGTTTTAAGCATCAGCGCCAGAATGTAAGAGGTCAAGTGGCTACTGGTATGAAAAGCTATTAATAACTGGTTGGGAATGGTGGGCCCTTGGGGAGCTCAGCCTCAGGGCAGAGCTGGGGGGTTGGTGAGGAATCAGATCAAAATTACAGCTCAGAGCCTGGTTCTATGACAAAAAGGCCAGGAAACTAGCCCCCAGAACTCTAACTGGATGACCTTTCTTGGCTCTCCCAGGGTTCTTTCTAGTGCCCACAGCTCTGGGGGACCTGCCACTATGCCCAGAACCATAGGGTTAACCTATGGTCATTCCAGCAAGGGAGGAGTTAAGCAGAACTGGCTTGGCCAAGAGATGGAGGCAGTTGCCCCACCCCTGGGCTTGGTTATGATACACTCTGCGGAAACTGAGGCAAAGGAAAAGACCTTGAAAGTGCCTGAAGCTTTTCTAGGTCATACACCACTCCCTCTGTGAGCAGAGCCTAGCAAGAAAAGCTATCTCCTCCTTCTGCTGCTGCTGCTGCTGCTAAGTCGCTTCAGTCGTGTCCGACTCTGTGCGACCCCATAGACGGCAGCCCACAAGGCTCCTCCGTCCCTGGGATTCTCCAGGCAAGAACACTGGAGTGGGTTGCCATTTCCTTCTCCAATGTAGGAAAGTGAAAAGTGAAAGTGAAGTCGCTCAGTCATGTCTGACTCGTAGCGACCCCATGGACTACAGCCTACCAGGCTCCTCTGCCCATGGGGTTTTCCAGGCAAGAGTGCTGGAGTGGGTTGCCATTGTCTTCTCCTCCTTCAGGAAACCTGTATTTCTGATTAGTTCTGATAACGTACTATTCCTGCGGGTCAGCCTAGTCTGGACAAGAGCTGCCTGCTGGTATCAGCAGAGTGCCTTCTCTTTGGCCTATCACTTCCCCTCCATCACCCACCTTCCCCAGTTTCTTGCCTCTGGTTGCAATTGTCTTCTCCATGTCTGGGTCTTCCAGTTCTAGGAGTTGTTGGAGTTGTTTTAAAGTGGAAAAAAAATTAGGTATCTTTCATGAGGGTCATTTCCCCTCTTATACTTACCCAGCTCCTTTGCTTAGAAGGTTCTTTGCTCAAAGACAGAGCAAAAGTATAAATGAAATAAACCAGAGAAAGACAAATACTGCGTGGTGTCACATGCCTGTGGAATTTAAATAAAAATTAAAAGTCAAACTGTAGAAACAGAGAGTAGAAAATTTGTTGCCGGGGCCAGTCTGAGGATCTAATGAAAAACGTGGTGACTATGATCAGTAATACTGTATTGTATACTTGAAATTTGCTAACAGAGTAGAGGGCTTCCCAGGTAGCACTAGTGGTAAAGAACCTACCTGCCAACGCAGGGGACATGAGAGACACTGGTCTGATCTCTGGATCGGGAAGATCCCCTGGAGAAGGGAAAGGCAACCCACTCTAGTGTTCTTGCCTGGAAAATCTCAGACAGCGGAGTCTGGCGGGCTACAGTTCATGAAGTCACAGAGTCAGACATGACTGAAGTGACTTAGCATAGCACAATAGAGTAGAACCTAAGTGTTCTCACAAAAATAAAGTAGAAAATAAATAAATAAGGTGACACATTCTCGGTTAACACATGGGAGGAATTCTTTCACAATGTATACATATATTAAATCATCACAGTGTACACTTTCAATATCTTACAGTTTTGTCAATTATACCTCAATAAAGTAGAAAAAATTTTTAAAAAAGATAAAGCAAAAGTAAACTTAAGTCCAATGTGTGTGGTTATGACTATATATTCTGATGTTATGTTTGTATATTAATATCTCTTACATGTTTACTCCTGGGACTTAAAGCATTGCAAAGTAAGGCAAGTGGCACCGTTCCTCAGAGAGTTCATTTCAAGGCGTCCTTTGCCCCATTTAAGGGGTTTCTTTAGCTTTCCGTCACCTACACCTCTGGCAAAGTCCATCCTGGGCATAGCCAGTTCCTTTCCCAACACAGTGTAACCCTTTTCCTGCTCTCCTAGCTCATTCTGGCCACCTTCAGAGGTCCTCATTAGTGAGGTCGGCTTTGGATGGGCACAGAGCAGCAGAACCAGAACTAAGAAGATGCTCCAGGACTGGTTTCCACCACCCGTGGAGAGCGGATTTGAGGGGGTGGTGGTGGATAAAGACCATGAAGTAACATGCAAGATGCTGAATTAAAACGATGATTCATGCTTGTTCATTGTCATTCATCCTCAGAGCTTTCCACCTTCTTCTTTTATACTCAGATTTGAATTTAAGGGAGGAAAATCCAAAATTTACTCCTTCTTGCAACAGATAGTTTTTGAGTACCTACCCTGTGTCAGGTTTTTTCTTTCAAATCCCCTGCTCAGGGGCGACCCTGGTTTTAAGGAGCCACGGTACACAGAAAGGCCTGACTGGAAGACAGGAAGCATCCAGGGCTCGCCCACACTAGGCCTCCCTGCAGGGAGCCTGGGAGGGGTGTGTGCTGAAGGAGGGGCTGGAGTGGAAGCGGGTGAGGGAAGGCTTCCTTGGAGGAGGCAGATTGAAAGTCAATGTCAAGTAGAGAGGGGAGAAACCATTTACAGCTGCTAGGATGGAATTTACATTTGACCCAAAGGAATTATAATAGGGAGTTGTGTGGGCTCCGGAGTTATTCCAAGCACTTCTCTTTCCCGCTCACGTGGAGCCATCACTTTACAAGTGGTGTTGAGAGAGCTTTGGAGGCTGCAGTATTTGATAGGCTGTCAGTTGTGGCTTGGTCGTCAAGAGGCCAGTGTCTCAGCCCACAATCTCCTTCCCTCTTTATCTGGGTCTACGGCGGGTGACCCAGCATCTCCGGAAGCCGTTTCTGCTTCTCATTGGAAGCCGTTAGCAGTCCCAGCCCTCATTCCTCTGTGTTTCTCTCCACAGATAGACTTCACTGCTGACCAGATCGAAGGTGAGTACTAATAACTCCAACACCCCCACCACACCCTCTCTGCTGTTGAGCCTCCTGGGGAAGGGGTTGTCATGATCACCATAATAGTAATCATCACTGTCACTGTCATCACCGTCACCACCACCACCACCATCATCATCATCACGAGCATCACCATCATCACCACCATCACCATCATTTCATCACCATCATCAGGGCAAACCTGTATTTGAGTCAGGGCACACAGAGGCATAACTGGAAAACAGTTATGCAAAATAACAAGTATAGGGAATTCCCTGGTGGCCTCATGGTTAGGATTCTGGGCTTTCACTGTCAGGGTTCAATCCCTTGTCAGGGAACTGAGATCCCCAGTGCGGCCGAAGAAACAATCCAAAAAACACCGCCACCACAAACAAACAAGCAAACACGAAACAGCAAGTATGGGTTTGCTCTTTTTTGACTGTTATGACTTAAGCACTTTACATGGATTAATTTATTTAATTCTTACCACAACCTTGTGAGGTAGGGACTATCACCACCCCACTTTACAGGTGATAAAACCGAGGCACAAAGAAGTTGGGTGGTCTGCTCAGTTTCACACAGATAGTTGGTGGTGAAGCCAGGATTCCAACTAAGGCAATCTGATTCCAGACTTGAGTTCTGAACAGCTCTGCCAGATGGCCTGGAACATAACAGATGCACAGCAAAAAATTTTTTTTTTTCTTTTCTCTACCCTAAAATCCAAGATATTTAAAAGCCATCATTTCTGTTCCTGTTATTGAAAAGCCCTCCGTAGGCTACCAGCTCTCTTCCTCCACATCATGAAGTCTGCCAAGACGCTCAACCCTCTAATGGTGGCAGGGCCAGCAGTGTCTTGGGGGGCCCCTGGTCCACCTGTGGTCTCCATCAACTCTTCTCTATCTTTGATGAAGACAATTTGTTTTCTCAATGTTATATAAATATTGTTAAGTGTAGCTTCTAGACAAGCCCCTCAGCCCTTCTTTTGTAGGATTTTGGTGTCTTGAGAATGAAATGTTTCATCATGTGATATCTACTTTAGAGCCTCATCCTCACTGCAATTTGTCCCTGTTTCCCCCATCAAATCACTCTTGGACAGAAAATCATATGAACTAGAAGGGACCTTGAAAGGTCACCCGATTGAACCCCTTGATTTTAAACACTGGCTATATTTGAAAAATTAAACTAACACAAGCACATGATAAAAATTAGTATGCTACTTAAAAATAAGTAATGAAAATAAAAATATTTTCCCCTTGCTTTCCTTTCATGCTGATCTGCTCTCCCCAAAACAATCATTGTTAACAGATCTACGTATCCTTTGATAAAAATATATCATCTTATACCAGTAAGTATGTATGTATGTGTAAAGTTTACATAGATTGAGTCCTATGGTACATACTGTCCTGCATCTTTCATTTAAATATGCATTTGGGTTCAACAATATATAACACAGTATATATTATTTAATGATCTATTTACATATGTTTTCTAATATTTAACACAAAAACAGTTCTACCTCATTCTTTTAAACCATTGTATAGATTCACACATGTTGATGTAGTTTTTAATCCAAGTAGCTCATATTGCTAATTGATAATCCTTTGGATTATCCCCAGCTGGGGGAAAAAATCATTATGCTTTCCCCAGGAGACTTTCCTAGCAATGAGTCAAAGGATATGTGCATTTTATTTTTTTATTCTTAAAAATTAATTAATTAGGCTGCCTTGGGTCTCTGGGGCACGCATAGTCTTCACCATGTGATGCAGGAGCTTATGTGACAGCTCACAGACTCTCTAGTTGTGGA
Organism: Oreotragus oreotragus; assembly: GCA_006410675.1. Lineage (NCBI taxonomy): Eukaryota > Metazoa > Chordata > Mammalia > Artiodactyla > Bovidae > Oreotragus > Oreotragus oreotragus. Next base: position 563,080 of record SJYX01011180.1, read on the forward strand.
GAGTGGGCTTAGCTGCTCCTTGGCACATGGGATCCTGGGGCTTCCCAGGTGGTGCTAGTGGTAAAGAACTCACTTGCCAACACAAGAGACATAAGAGACACTGGTTTGATCCCTGGGTCGGGAAGATTCCTCTGGAGAAGGAAATGGCAACTCATTCCAGTATTCTTGGCTGGAGAATCCCATGGACAGGGAAGCCTGGTGGGCTACAGTTCACAGGGTCGCAGAGTCGGACACGACTGTGTGACTAAGCACACACACATGGAATCTTAGTTTTTTGACCAGGGACGGAACCAGCGTCCTGCATTGCAGGCAGATTTTTAACTACTGGACCACCAAGAAGGTGTCAAGTCTATGTGCATTTAAAATTGTAATAGTTATTGTCAAGTTTCCCCTCCCAAAAAGGGGCGTGATGATGGCAGATGCATTTTGAATCTCATGAACTAAATCTAACTCCATTTTTGTGTTATTCTGTTGACACTCACTTCCTGTTAATAGTCTGGAGTGCTGTGAAATTCTTAAAATTAATTTTAATGCATTTTAGTTACACATATGGACTTCCCAGGTGGCTCAGTGGGAAAGAATTTGCCTGCCAATGTAGGAGACACAGGTTCGATCCCTGGGTCAGGAAGATCCCCTGGAAATGGAAATGGCATCCCACTCCAGTATTCTTGCCTGGGAAATCCCATGAGCAGAGGAGTCTGGCAGGCTACAGTCCATGGGGTTGCAAAAGAGTCAGAAATGACTTAGCAACTAAACAATAGCAACAAGTTAAACTTACACTCATTGTGCAAACACAGTGGAACGCAGGAGGCCTAGAAAATCAATGATAAAAAATCTTCATTTTCCAAGTGAGAATCCTGGTCAAAGCCAACTGGGACAGCTGGCTGCCTCTTTTCTCCATGAAGATTTTCAGGACTGGGACTTAGCTGATTCCAGGCTTTCATTCCTCTGATTTCGAAGGCATTGTTCCTTAGATTGGATTCTAATTGTTTCTGTCTTGATTTTGCGCCCATCTCTTCCTTTGCTCCTTGGTGAAGCTGAAGATGATTTTCTTCTGTTTTGCTGGAAGAACATGCTTTGGAACTAGGAGACTTGGCTATTAGCCCTTAATCTGCCACTGGTGGCCGTGAGACTTAGGGCAAGTCACTTCTTTAAACTTGAATTTTCTCTTCTGCAAAGTGAAGGTATTCGATTCTCTTCAATTCAGAAATGCTGTGATTCTTTTCAGCATTCTCTAGATAACCTCCATCTATTTGAGGATAGTCATCGAATCCTTTCTTAGCTTTGTAATCTCCGGGTGGTATAGCCCCAAATTCTTTTATGTTTTTTTTTTTTTTTTTTTTTTTCCTCATAGGAGCTAGTTTCTAACTCCTGACTTCCTTCTCTGGTCCCTCTCCAGATTTCCACATCCCTTTGGAAAGGGATCATCAGCATTGCTCATTGCTCCAGCAGGCAGCTCACTACTATAGAACTTTGAGAAGAAGTTTCTTCAGAGACCATGAGTGTCATCTCTCATATACCTTGAGATCGGTGGGCTAGTTTTCCCCCAGTTGCAATCCCTGACTTCAGTGTCGGGTTTTTATATGTGCGCCAGCCTTCCTGGTAGGCAGGAACATTCGCTGGAACAACAGGCCACTTCCTCCTCTGCCTCTCTCCTCACTTGTTTTCCTTAATAGTTGGCTGGAAGTCACATCTGCAGTGGCCTATAAATGAGGATAGTAATACCTATAGTAAAAAGTTTTTGTAAATATAGATGGGGTAATTCATGCAAAGTTATCAACTCAGAGGCTGGCCCATGATAAGTGCTCGAACCACAGGTCATCATTCTTATTCTTGTTCAATCTTCCTGTTAAATATCATTCTTTTATGTGGAGACTGCGTCTTTAAGTTTGCCCTCGTTCTTCTAAATGAGTTAAGAGTGCAGATTCAACTACCGTATGTGTTGGACAATCAGTTTGTGCCAGAAGCCATGCTAATAGCATTACATCTTAAGAATTTAATTCTTCTAACAAAGCTGTGAGGTCAGTGCTATTCCTTTTGACAGAGGAGGAGACCAAGGTTCAATGAGGTTGTGTGGCTTGGCTAAAATCACAAAATCAAGTGTTAAAATTGGGATTAAAGTCAGTGAGAGATTACTAACCGTACTGTTGGGGAACTGACGGAGTTAAGATTTTTTTATATGCTCTATTGTATTTTATTTGAATGTAATTTAAGGATACTATGAGGTAGGTGCCATTTATAAAATAAGAGGTTTATAGAGGTTAAATACTTACTTCCCCGAGGTCACATAGCTAGTAAGCAACGGAAATGGAATCTGAGCTCAATTATTTAGTAATTTGAAAGACATGTGGTTTTATTTCTTTGCAATTCATACAAAGCCTAATAAACAGCTTCAGGTAAATGTCTTGGGGAATCTGTTTTGATATGTGGAATGACTTGTAAATAATCCATATGCGGCCTCTAAGGAAGTAAGTGTTTCTAAAGTACTTAGAGAGGATTAAAAGCAGCTTTTCTCCTAAGTAGTTCACACATTCTTCTTAGGTTTATATTGTTAATCCACTTTGTAAACCGCTTCTTCATGGGTAGCACAAGGGTACTTCAATGCCATACCCAGTCCAAATTATCCCCCGTAATGAGCTGGTTGAACCCAAATTGATGAGGAATTAAGGCTGTTTGCAAAGGGCCCAGGAGTGCCTTCATTCAGCCTGGCACCCTGGACTCCGGCACTGGTATCCTCTGGGAGTCTGGCTTCAGAACTAGAAATGTAATAATAACCACTTGCCTCTTTCCCTGGTGGCACTGGTGATAAAGAATCCACCTGCCAGTGCAGGAGATGCAAGAGACGTGAGTTTGATCCCTGGATTGGGAAGATCCCCCGGAGAAGGGCATGGCAACCCACTCCAGTATTCTTGACTGGGAAATCCCAAGGACAGAGGAGACTGTTGGGCAACATTCCATGGGGTTGCAAAGAGTTGAATGTGATTGACCCTACATGCGTGTGCATGCACACACACATACAGTTAGCTAAGTCACTTACTACATGCTAGACACCACGCTTAGGGGGCTTTGTCATCCCCCCGCAGCCCCAACAGATGCACACTGTCATTCCCCCTTAGAGCTGAGAGACAGAGGGCCCATGGAAGTTGGGAGTTTGCCTGAGGCCACCTGTGGGTCAGTGGCAGAGCTGGGGTGGGCTGACTATCCAACCTTGTCACCTTGTCTGACCTGAGAGCTAGCTTCCTTTCAGCCTGGGACAGGCATTACTGTTATTGGCTGACTTCTGAACGGGTCTTATCACTCTGCAAAGTGGCTCCACACACTGCCCCCTCCTTTGGCACTCAACTGGAAGGATCAGGTGAGGACTGACTCTTGGTGTGTTTGCTTAAGGAAACTGGGACCCAGCCCAGCTTATTCTACATTGGTTGGCAGAGCCAGGAGGAGAACCCAGGAGTCCTGCCTCCTGAGCCAGTGCTCTTTCTACTTCCCTGCTTTTTTTCACTGTCAGGCACCTCACCTGCAGAGGGAAAGATGAGTGGATGGGAAGGATAGAGGCAGGGGAGACATCAAATGATGTGACAAGTGGTTGCTGGAAGAGATCCCAGGCCCAATGCTGGAACAGGTCATGGGGGCTCCAGGACACTGCTTTAGTTGTCAGAGATGGGGTGGGCATGGGTTCCAGGGAGGGGCTGGCGTACTGGCTGTAGAGAAATATTTTATCAACTCCGTTGACCTGCTCTTCAACAAGGGTAGAAACTGATCAGCCCCTAGTCACTGCCTTCGCTTGGCCCCAGGGGGATGCAGTCAGTCTTTTCTCTGCAGAGTTCAAAGAGGCCTTTTCGTTGTTTGACCGGACCCCGACTGGAGAGCTGAAGATCGCCTATGGGCAGTGTGGGGACGTGCTGCGAGCTCTGGGCCAGAACCCCACCAATGCCGAGGTGCTGCGTGTCCTAGGCAAGCCCAAGCCGGAAGGTCAGCCTCCCCTCTCCACCCCTGGGGCTCTCTCCCTTCAAGACCAACCTGCTTTCCCCAGGTTACCTGCCTCCCATTGCTAGAATTACCCGGAAATATCTGGCCCTTGGTCAGTCCTCAAAAGAGTGTGACCTGGGCTTGTTCTCATTTTCTCTGTGAGAGTGGGAGCTCCTGGGGAGTAGGCCCAACTTCCTATTGCTTCAGGGAGCCTGGGACATGGGGCAGGGGGGCTGGGAGGGAAATTGGGAACTGACCACCGCCCCCGCCTCCACCAGAAATTGTGGGTGAGGTGTTATTGCATTGAGATGTCCTGTGACCACCATGAGTTGTATCACAGATATTGTGTTTCTGATAATACAGCCCTGAGATTGCAAATTATTCATTTAATATAAATGAGAGCAGACTCAGGCTCAGCTCTATAATGATGCCTGTTTCACTGGTTTGCATTAGATAGGTTTTGGTGAATGAGGGTTTAGAAAGTGGTGCAAGGGGTCCCATTTGTGAATGTCGTCTGTCACTGTGGCAGTCAGGCTAATAGCTGCCCTAACACATGAGTCCTTCTGAGGGGCCGGGGCTGGGCAGACCTGGGCAGGAGCCCTTAGCCAGGGTGGATCATTTCTAGAGATTTCCTGGGCCCTATATTGGGGCCTTCCTGCCTTCTTCCTTGGTTCTGGGTCCTTCCCTTCCTACTCTTGCTGGGGAAGACACCAGCAATGGTGAAGGATGTGGGTCAGAAAGGACCAGAGGACCAGGAGCCTGCCCGTGTCAGTAGAGCTTCTCAGAGGGCAAAAGATATTTGGGTCTTTCCATTGTGGGAGGTTTCTGGGTTGTAAAAGAAAGCAATGCCAGTCTTGGGATACTTAAAAATGGTTTTACCTCTATGAAAGTAAAGCGTTTTGTTTTGTTTTTTAACTTTGGTAAATATTCAAGAGTTTTTATTCCAGGTTTCTCGTCTTTTTCCTACTGTTCAGTAGGAATTCTTTAAATAATTATTGCAATCTGTAGTTTAATAACAGAAATTGTCTTTTGCCAATTTCTTTTTGCAGTTTATAGCTTGTCAAAAACACAAAAGTAAGTTAAAACTTTTAACACACCACAATGTGGGAGGAAGGTGCTAGTCATTATTGATTCAGACTGGCTCCAGGCAGTGGGGACTAGTGAGGGGACCCAAATCTGGAGTTGTGCAAAGTTTTCTTTTTGCAGTCTTGTCAGTTTAGCCTTGAGACTAGGAGTTTGACATGTGTCCAAAGTCTAACTTGTGAATGTGAGAACTTGGGGCTGCTCACCTCCCTGCCCCACTGGCCGCCTGGAGTTCAGAGGTCAGGGTGGAGTCACAGGTCCTGGGTCCTTTCACTGAGAAGAGTGCCCAGAGCCAGCTCTTGCAGGGCTCCTGGGGCTTCATGCCCTCCAGGATTCCTGACCGGGGGACCCACCTAGAAGTGACGGCAGCCGAGCTCCAGGCTAGCCTGGCAGAGCTGGATGAGACCCCTCCCGAGCCTCTGCTCCCCTCGAGCTCACATCGAATTCCTTTCCTTACCGGTCCCCGCTGGAAGAGATGAATTCCAAGATGCTGGACTTTGAGACCTTCCTGCCCATCCTGCAGCACATCTCCCGAAACAAGGAGCAGGGCACCTACGAGGACTTCGTGGAGGGGCTGCGTGTGTTCGACAAGGAGAGCAACGGCACGGTCATGGGCGCTGAGCTTCGCCATGTCCTTGCCACCCTGGGTTCGTATGCCAGCCAGGCAGGGGTGGAGCCCGAGGGAGAGGAACAGAGGATGAGAAGCATCTGAGCAGTGTATGTTGGGGTGATATGGGGCTCCCTGCATCCTGAGTCTCATGTTCTGGTCCAACCCTGTCTCCCTGGGTTCTGTAGGTACCATTGTCCCCAAATGGGTTTGCTCAGCAGGGTTGGAAGGAGAGGAGAGCAGGCTGGCAGAGCAGGGGTGAGGCCTGTGAGATGGGACCCAGGGCCCCTGTCCTTGTCTTTGCCTCTGTTGCGAGGGCCTTGGTCTGCTCACCCACTGGTGGCTGTAGGCAGAGGGAGAGACCTTGGGGGCTAGGAAGGGTCTTAAGACCTTGATTCCACCTTTTGGAGCCTTGGAGGAGGTTTGGTTTGACTACTTCCTTGATCCAGGAAGTCCTAGAAGCCATCAGACTCAAGGGGGTGTTTGGGTTTGGCCGGTCCTCCTTTGCCCATCTGTCATTAAGTGCCCACTGTCTCCCACCCCAGGAGAGAAGATGAGTGAGGCTGAAGTGGAGCAGCTGTTAGCAGGTCAGGAGGATGCCAACGGCTGCATCAATTACGAAGGTACAGCTCATTTCGCACTTCCTCGGGCAGCCAGGGATGGGGTGGGGTGGGTACAGCTCAGGCCAGGAGAGGCTGCAGGACAGAACAGATGCAGGAGTTAGAGGATATGTGTACCCCGTGGTCTTTGGTGAGCTCCCAGTGGATATTGTTCTTTTGCCCCCTGGGAGTGAACATCACTGCATAATGGAAGGAGCATGGATTTTGGAGATAGCTCTGTGGTATACCAGCTGGGTGATCTTAAGCAAGTCGCTTACCTTCTCTTAACATTGGTTTTCTCATCTGAGCAATGGGGTGATGCTGGCCCCTTTCCCAGGGTTGCAGGGATTAGCAGAGATAATGTAGCTCATTTTATCCATGTCTGCTATCAGCACAGAGAGTGCACACAGAGCAGCAGTTGGTTCCCTTCCTTTCTTCCACCTTCTCCCCATCAACCCCAAACAGGAAAAGGAATCATAGTCTGAAGAAAGGGTGGTGGGAAGGTTTCCGGTCTGGTGGCATAAACCAGGGAGGAGGGGTTTAAGGCGCCGAGAGGGGCCATGTGATGTGGCTGTTTTCCGTCTTCTTTCCCAGCCTTTGTCAAGCACATCATGTCTGGGTGAAGCAGACCCCTCCAGGGTGAGTGCAGCCCACCCCCCGCAGGGTGCCCGGAGCCACACCACATGCCCTAGAGCCCTTCTCTTCCGGTTGACCCCCTTCGAGGACACTGCAGGAGACAGCGCAGTCCGGCCCCACCCACGCCCCGCATTCCCAGCGCTTCTGTAGCCTCCCCTTCATCCCTTCCTGCCCTGCCCCTGACCTCCTTGGTCTTTGCACCCAATCTTGACCCACCATCACATCCTCCTGCCTCTTCTGGGGTCTCTCAAGGCCAGACGAATTGCTCAGGTGAGGCTTCCTCTGTAGGCTTCTGGCCATGAGGAGCCAGGTTGCAGGTGGAAGAAAATGTCCCGGACCTATGCCCTTGACCCTGATCCTCTTCACCCGCTTCCCTGAGTCCCTTCGGCCTTGGTGCCGGCTGGTGGGGGTGGGGTCGTCATCAGGAGCTGGGGTGTGGAGGGGAAGGAGAACCCTTTCCATCTCATGCTCTCTTTCAGGTGCCTGGTCCGGGGCCTTAGCCCAGGTGAGTTACCAAGAGGCCCAGAGTGACTGAGCTGGAGCTGGAGTCCTGGACTTTCCACTGCATGGCAGTCCTGGGGCCTTCAAGGGCCCACAGTCCTCCCCATAAATAAACAGCTTCAGCAAGGCTGGGCCGAGGTCCCAACCAGCCTCTGAGTTGTTTTTTAAAGCCAATTAATTCGTTGAGTTGGGTTTTTGTGAGAGTGTGTGATAATGTCACCTGAGGCCTCATGCATATTCCTCAGAAGAATGAGCAGTATCTAGGATCTGGGGGACATAGGCTGGGCCCAGGGAGCTAGAAACAGGAGGGTCAGACCGTGAGCAGAGAGTTTTGGAAGGGTCTGCAGTCTGAGGAGCTGTGATCAGGAGGAGCTTCATTTCCTTCCAAGGCTCACTCTCTAACTTAGGTCTGTCCAGGTGACAAACAGAAAGAGGGCCATTAGGAGCCCTGGGGATACCAAGGGATCCTCAAATGGTCCTTGCTTCCTCCTCTTCTTTAAAAAAAAAAACTGTGGTAAAAGGCACATAACATAATGGGACTTCCCTAGTGGCTCAGATGGTGAACAATCTGCCTGCAATAGAGGAGACCCAGATTCAATCCCTGGGTTTGGAAGATCCCCTGGAGAAGGAAATGGCAACCCACTCCAGTATTCTTGCAGCACATAATATAAAATTTTCCATCTTAACAATTTTTAAGTGTTCAGTTCTGTAGTGTTAAGTGTGTTCACATTGGTGTGTAGCAAGTCTCCAGAACTTTTTCATCTTTTACAACTGAAACTCTACATCCATTAAACAATAAATCTCCATTTCCTCCTCTCTCCGGTCCCTGGCGACCACCATTCTACTTCCTGGATCTATGGATTTGACTGCTCTAGATAGCCCATATGACTGGAGTCATAGTGTATCTGTCTTTTGGTGACTGGTTTCTTTCACTTCACATAATGTCTTCAAGGTTCATTTGTGTTCTATTCCCTTCTTTTTTAAGGAGGAATAGTGTCCCGCTGTATGTGTGCAGGTACCACATTTTGTTTATGGTTCTTGTAACTTTTTTTGATCACGCCATATGGCATGGGGGATCCTGGTTCCCTGACTGGGGATCGAACTTGCACCTGTCCCCTGCACTGGAAACCCAGAGTCTTAACCCTCGGGCCGCCAGGGAAGTCCCAGCCCTTGTATCTTCATGTGGGCCCTTTAGGTGTCTCTTCCCCTTAGAGCAAGGCCCCTGATGCCTGATTCAGCCCTGCTTGTTCTGGGCATCTTAGTGACTGTCTGGCCACATCCAGGACTCCATACAGGACTCTGCATCAGGGCTTCAGAGGGAGCACAGACTTCAGGCTGGCAGGCAGGGGTGTGGCAGGAGGCAACTGGGAAAAGGCGAGACAAGAAACCAGAGATTGAGAAGAAGGGGACAGACCAGGTCATGAAATGAAAGACACGCATATGAGCAGAACCCTCTGGATGGGGGTCCCCACATCCCTGAGAGCCCCCCAAGGTGGATTAGATCCTCCTCCTCTCACAGCTTTTCTGCTGCCCTCTCAAGGCATCCAGCTGCAGAACTTTGTGAAACATCCTTTATAAATCCAGCCAAGGCTGAGAGTCCATGAGCCCAAAAGGGAAGTTGTCATGGGAAGTTGAGAACCATGAGCCCAAACTCAGCCTCCTCAGAATTTAAAGTCTTGTTGGGAAGATGAGACCAAGGCCCCAAAAGATACCATGTGTATCTTTTCTTCTGTGAGGAAGGGGCTCCAGTGATGGGAGAGACCTGTTGAATCGTAAAACTTGAGATCTTTATGTAGTTATGATAAGGGTCATTGACTCCAGTGGTTTTCAAACATGGTTATAGCTCCATAGCCTTTAAAAAATTGTTTATTTATTTATTTGGCTGTGCTGGGTCATAGTTGTGGCTATTACCATTAGTGGGCTCTTAGGTGCGGCATATAGGATCTAGTTCTCAGACCAGGGATTGAACCCAGGCCCCTTACATTGGGAGCAGAGTCTTAAACCACTGAACCAGCAGGGGAGTCTTGGCTCCATAGCCTTTTACTCAAACTAAATTCTGTGCAGAAGCCAATGCATGAACCGAATGGAGCAGAGATTCTCCAGCTGAGGAGGTGAAGGATGGATGCCTGCATCTTGAGCCTCTACCTGAGCTCCTTAGATCAAAACCAGAAGACCACTGACTGGGTCAGACCTGCTAATTGTAAAAGGAAGGAGAGACTTGACTCACCCAAGGTCACAGCTAATCACCCATGAACCAGGTCCCCAGAATCCCCAGTTTTCCCATTTTTGGACACATATCAATCAGCCTTTGAAATTTTTTTCAAGTTAGGCTCTTGGGAGCTTCTCTCTTGTATTATCCCTACCATTCTGCTTGATCGTTTTTGGCTTTACTAATTTCTCCTTTTAATTTTTATTCATTTTATTGCCGGATAATCTCAGATTCCCAACCAGGGATTGAACCCGGGCCATGGCAGTGAAAGCCTGGAATCCTAGCCACTCGGCCACCAGGGAGCACCCCATCATTTCTCCTTTTTAATTAATTAAGATTTTTATGTGGATCATTTTAAAAATCTTTCTTGAATTTGTTACGATACTGCTTCTATGTTTTGGCTTTTTGGCCATGAGACATGTGGGATTTTAGCTCCCCAACCAGGGATCAAACCCACGTGCCCTCCATTGGAAGGTGAAGTCTTAACCACTGGACTGCCAGGGAAGTCCCTATTTCTCCTTTTTGAGAGTTGCTCTTCCCGACTTGAAATGCCAGCATGCCTCCTCAGTGTTGGGGCCTTGTCGGGTTTCCCTCACTCCCTTTTCCTTTCTTCCTTCTCACCTTCCCTCCCTCCCCTTCTTTCTCCACGAAGTGTTTATTGTCCGCTGTAAACATTTAGGAGAATCTGGGGCCAAGCTCCCGATGATTAAAAACTGAAAGTGTTTTCCCCTCCAAAGTCGATTACTGTGCAGTTAAGCAAGGACATAAGCATCCAGGGACTAACCGCAGAATGACCCCCACACAGCACAACCCCAGCAGGACCACTTCTTCCACATCACACACACTGTAATTTCCAAGGGCCCTGCACCAAGAGGAAGTAAGACGTGACTGGGATGATCTTTCTTAGTGGGCTTTAGGAGAGACCTTAGTGGAAAAGAGGACACAAGGCTGGTACTCAGGTTCAGGGAGGAAAAGGGCAGGAAAGGGGGTCACAGACTTATCTGACAGACAGCTGTGTGTATGGCGCTGGCTTGGGTCTTGAGGATACACTGAACTGGGCAGACACAGTCCCTGCCCTCATGGAGCTTTCAATCCAGTGGGAAGACAGACATTAAATAGTTGTGATCGTGTGACAGATAACAGCCAACACTTACTGAATGCAATATCAGTTATGATTATCTTTGGCTGTGGGTTATGGAGACTAAAGGACAGTGGCTTAAAAGACACGAAAAGTACGTTTTCTTCTCCCACTGAAGCCCGGGGGTTGGCTGTCCAGCCATTCTGCACAAAGTCCTCGGACCCAGACTCCTTTTATCTTGTGACATTGCACTGTGACCTCTACTCACAGTCCTGATGGCTGTTCTGGATCAGCCACCTCGGCTCCTGAGGGAATAGTTCTGGAAGCATTTCCAACTTGGGGAACCTCCTCAGGAACTGGTATGGCTCACCGGGCTCTTTATGGTATTCGGCTTACTCATCTGAAGACACAAGAACCTTTGTGCTCCTAGCCATCTTTTCCCTGCCCTAGCCTCCTCCTCAGCTTCCCTGGTGGCTCGGATGGTAAAGGATCCACCTGCAACGCAGGAGACCCAGGTTCAACCCCTGCATTGGGAAGATCCTTGGTGAAAGGAGTGGCAGTCCACTCCAGTATTCTTGCCTGGAGAAGCTCATGGGGGAGCCTAGCAGGCTGTAGTCCATGGGCTCACATGACTAAGCACACACAACCTCCTCCTGGTCGGCCCATCAGTAAGGCTCAACACTTGTCCCATCATCGGTAAGGCTCAGCACTCGTCCCATCTGGGAAGAGGTATGGGTAAAACTGACCCATCTGCAAGATTTTCTTTGAATGGACTGACTTCCAATACTTCAAACCGGGACTCAGACCATGCCTCGGTCTGCTTGGGTTGCTAGGACAAAACACTAGAGCCTGAGTGGCTTCAATAACAGACGTTGATTTCTCGCAGATTGGAGGCTTGGAGTCTGAGAGCAAAGTGCAAGCATGATTGGGTTCTGGTAAGGCCTCTTTCTGGCTTCCAGGTGGCTAATTTCCTGCTGAATCCTAACAAAGAGAAAAAAGAGGAGAGAGAAAGAGAGCAAGAAAGAAAGACAGTCAGAGAGACAGACTAATCCCAGTATGAGGCTCCACTCTCATGACTTCACCAAAACATAATTAGCAAAGGTTTTACCTCCAAGTACCATCACACTGGAGACTAGGGGCTTTACTGTATGAATTTTGGGGGACACAATTCAGACCCACGGCAGACAATGTAACTTACAGGAACAGGACTGCACCTCCTGTGGTTCCTTCTCTCACCCTGCCGGCTGGCTGACTGGGGACTTGAGAGGGCGGCACCACAGGAGGATGAGTAAGGTGGGAAGAGGAAGGAAGGGGTGTCCCAGCTCTTGGGTGGATTGAAGGAAGGCTCCAGCCTGGAGCTAGACATGGCACCATCCTGACAGGGAGATGGCAAGTGATGGACATGGGAAAATCGCTTTAGTGGAGCACAGAGGATGACTGAATGTACCCATAGGCTGGGCATCGTGCCTCCCAGAGACTGGTACAGGAAACACGGCCCCCAGTGCAACTACCTTCCCACCCTAAACCCTGCAGACAGATGCTGAGGGGAAAGTTTTATGCTTCAGGTCAGAGAGGAGTTTCCTTTTAAGTTCCCATTGCGGGAGGAAATGAGCTAAGGCAAGGGTAGGGAGGAGACTTAATGCTCTTTTCACTCAGCTGCTTTCCTCTGCAGCGTTTATTAATAGAAAAGGGCCATAACCCACTCCAGTGTTCTTGCCTGGATAATCCCAGGGACGGGGGAGCCTGGTGAGCTGCTGTCTATGGGGTCGCACAGAGTTGGACACGACTGAAGTGACTTAGCCTATTTGGCTGGTGGCGCAATACCTACATTACACCACTAGATGGCACAATTGCAACAGCCATGCTTCCAAAGGGCGTCCAAGAGTGAGAATTATAGGAAAACTGATTCCCACCCTGGGCTGGAAGGAACCCTCAGAAATCACTTAGTCCATCTCTATATTTTAAGAAAAATGGAGGTTTATTATTCATTTTCAAAGACTCACACTATTAGTGAGCTTCCTTCAGGGCCCCCTCAAAAGTTTTGGAGCAAGGGGGCAGAGAGAGGACTGGGACACGTGGAAACCTGGCATCTAAACCAGTTTGGCTCCTAAAACACACACACACTCGGCTTCTGATCCACAGGTTGCAAAATAAGGAAGTAGATTAGATCATCTTTAATGTCCTTTCCAGCTCTCTGATTCAGGTCATTTGGAATGCACCCAACTACTTGCTATAGGCAACTCAGAATGATCTCTGGTCATTTCCAAGGCAAACCATTCAGTATCATGGGAATCCAAGTCTATGCCCCGACCAGGAACGCTGAAGAAGCTGAACAGTTCTATGAAGACCTACTAACACCCCAAAAAGATGTCCTTTTCATTATAGGGGACTGGAATGCAAAAGTAGGAAGTCAAGAAGCACCTGGAGTAATGGGCAAATTTGGCCTTGGAATACAGAATGAAACAGGGCAAAGGCTAATAGAGTTCTGCCAAGAGAATGCACTGGTCATAGCAAACACCCTCTTCCAACAACACAAGAGAAGACTCTACACATGGACATCACCAGATGGTCAACACCAAAATCAGATTGATTATATTCTTTGCAGCCAAAGATGGAGAAGCCCTATACAGTCAGCAAAAACAAGACCAGGAGCTGACTGTGGCTCAGATCATGAACTCCTTATTACCAAATTCAGACTGAAATTGAAGAAAGTGGAGAAAACCACTACAGCATTCAGGTATGACCTAAATAAAATCCCTTATGACTATACAGTGGAAGTGAGAAATAGATTTAAGGGACTAGATCTGATAGAGTGCCTGATGAACTATGGATGGAGGTTCATGACATTGTACAGGAGACAGGAATCAAGAACATCCCCAAGAAAAAAAATGTAAAAAAGCAAAATGACTGTCTGAGGAGGCCTTACAAATAGCTGTGAAAAGAAGAGAAGCGAAAAGCAAAGGAGAAAAGGAAAGATATAAGCATCTGAATGCAGAGTTCCAAAGAATAGCAAGAAGAGATAAGAAAGCCTTCTTCAGCAATCAATGCAAAGAGATAGAGGAAAACAACAGAATGGGAAAGACTAGAGATCTCTTCAAGAGAATTGGAGATACCAAGGGAACATTTCATGCAAAGATGGGCTCGATAAAGGATAGAAATGGTATGGACCTAACAGAAGCAGAAGATATTAAGAAGAGGTGGCAAGAATACACAGAAGAACTGTACAGAAAAGATCTTCACGACCCAGATAATCATGAGGATGTGATCACTAATCTAGAGCCAGACATCTTGGAATGTGAAGTCAAGTGGGCCTTAGAAAGCATCACTAAGAACAAAGCTAGTGGAGGTGATGGAATTCCAGTTGAGCTGTTTCAAATCCTGAAAGATGATGCTGTGAAAGTGCTGCACTCAATATGCCAGCAAATTTGGAAAACTCAGCAGTGGCCACAGGACTGGAAAAGGTCAGTTTTCATTCCAATTCCAAAGAAAGGCAATGCCAAAGAATGCTCAAACTACCGCACAATTGCACTCATCTCACACGCTAGTAAAGTAATGCTCAAAATTCTCCAAGCCAGGCTTCAGCAATATGTGAACCGTGAACTCCCTGATGTTCAAGCTGGTTTTAGAAAAGGCAGAGGAACCAGAGATCAAATTGCCAACATCCGCTGGATCATGGAAAAAGCAAGAGAGTTCCAGAAAAACATCTATTTCTGCTTTATTGACTAGACCAAAGCCTTTGACTGTGTGGATCACAATAAACTGTGGGAAATTCTGAAAGAGATGGGAACACCAGACCACTTGACCTGCCTCTAGAGAAAGCTGTATGCAGGTCAGGAAGCAACAGTTAGAACTGGACATGGAACAACAGACTGGTTCCAAATAGGAAAAGGAGTACGTCAAGGCTGTATATTGTCACCCTGCTTATTTAACTTATATGCAGAATACACCATGAGAAGTGCTGGGCTGGAGGAAGCACAAGCTGGAATCAACATTGCTGGGAGAAATATCAATAACCTCAGATGACACCACCCTTATGGCAGAAAGTGAAGAAGAACTAAAATGCCTCTTGATGAAAGTGAAACAGAAGAGTGAAAAAGTTGGCTTAAAGCTCAACATTCAGAAAACGAAGATCATGATATCTGGTCCCATCACTTCATGGGAAATAATGGGGAAACAATGGAAAAAGTGGCTGATTATATTTTTCTGGGCTCCAAAATCACTGCAGCTGGCGACTGCAGCCATGAACTTAAAAGACGCTTACTCCTTGGAAGGAAAGTTATGACCAACCTAGATAGCATATTGAAAAGCAGAGACATTACTTTGCCAACAAATGTCCATCTAGTCAAGGCTGTGATTTTTCCAGTAGTCGTGTATGGATGTGAGAGTTGGACTATAAAGAAAGCTGAGTGCTGAAGAATTTTGAACTGTGGTGTTGGAGAAGACTCTTGAGAGTCCTTTGGACTGCAAGGAGATCCAACCAGTCCATCCTAAAGGAGATCAGTCCTGGGTGTTCATTGGAAGGTCTGATGTTGAAGCTGAAACTCCAGTACTTTAGCCACCTGATGCGGAGAGCTGACTCATTTGAAAAGACCCTGATGCTGGGAAAGATTGAAGGCAGGAGGAGAAGGGGACAACAGAGGATGAGATGACTGGATGGCATCACAGACTCGATGGCCATGGGTTTGGGTGAACTCCGGGAGTTGGTGATGGACAGGGAGGCCTGGTGTGCTGCGATTCATGGGGTCGCAAAGAGTCGGACACAACTGAGCAACTGAACTGAACTGATTCTGACTCTAGATCAACTCTAGTCCTGTTTTATTTTCACTCTCACTGTGTGTATGTGTTTAGAACCTTAAGTGGCAGAAAGCATTCATTCAAAATAACTGCAGAGGCCACAGCTGCAGGTGCTTTGGAAGTCACCTTCGAAAAAGGTGGTTCCGAAAGCAAAGTCACTCATAGTCTTTCACTCCATGAGTTTATACCCTACTGAAGTAAGAATGATCTACAGGTGAAAAGTTATAAGACAAAAATAGGAGAAAGGACACCAGGCAGTATATATCTAAGGACTGAGGGAGAGGTATGGTATCATAGCACTTGGATCTCAGGGAATGGCCCGGGAGGGCTTCATGGAGGAGGTGTGGCAAGCTTGGATGGGATATAAATAGAGAAGGACCTGGTGAGTGCGATTCCTGACAGGATGCCTTCTTTTTTGCCAGCTATTATCACGCACATGTGAGCTCATTTGCTCAGCTGTGTCAGCTCTTTGCTACCCTATGGACTGTAGCGCACCAGGCTCCTCCATCCATGAGAGTCTTCAGGCAAGAATACTGGAGTGGATTGCCATGCTCTTCTCTAGGGGATCTTCCCAACCCAGGGATTGAACCTGAGTCTTGCATCTCCTGCATTGGTAGGCAGATTCTTTACCACTCTGCCACCTGGGAATATCACAGTCTTGGCCTTTTAGGATTTGCATAAAAAGAAGTAAAGAAGGATAAAAGAAGAGTGAGAAAAGTAACTGGAGAACCGGCTAAGAGGCAGGGAGAAGGAAGAAAGACTGAGAAAGGGGGGAAGGGTGAGCAGGGATCACACTGGCATGAGGTGCCGCTGCTCAGAGATGGAAAAGCAAAGTTAAAAAAACCTAAAGGTAAGCCGGGGAAGTACTCATTTTTTTCTCCCCTGATATTTTAGAGTTACAGAATCATAAGTTTTCAGGGTTAGAAGAGATCTCTAATCCAAACCCTTCCATAAAAGCTCTGTAAAAGTTGTCCAGTGCTCACTTGGATATCTACTATGGCAGCAGACTTGGTACCACCCACGAGAGCCCACTCCATTTGGGAAAAACTCTAATTCATATTCTTCTTAATAGGAATCTGACATTTACGTCCCTGAAATTGCCATCCACTGGTCCTGGATTTGTCTTCCAAAGTGACCTAGAAAAGACCTAGAACCATTCCCCGTGACCGAAGCTGGCATTTCCTCTTTCTCAGCCTGGCATCTCCCAGCTGCTGCTTGTTCCACACTGAGATTCTCAAATCCATTTCATGTGGCCAGCTGCTGTCTAATGTGTTCTCTCCTGGGGCTCAGTTCCCTCTTAGCAGTGTAGTTTGCCACCTCAGAGCTGGAAATGAATCTTCTTGACAGAAAAGATGGAACTGAGGTCAAATAGAGGTTGGTGAACTCTGCTGATGTCACTCACGTAGCCCCGAGGACTGTGACCTTTCTGTAGTTCTTGCTCAGAACTTTAGTTTAGCAGGTTTTTGTTAATTTTGACATTACAAAGATTTCAGGGACTTCCCTGATGACCCAGGGGTAAAGAATCCACCCGGCAATGCAGGAGACACGGGTTCATTCCCTGGTACGGGAAAATCGCACATGCCGCAGAGCAACTATGCCGCTGGGCCACAGCTACTGAGCCAGGGCTTTAGAGCCTGGGAGCCACAACTCCTGAAGTCTGTGTGCCCTAGAGCCCACGTTCCACAACAAGAGAAGCCGCCGCAGTGAGAAACTCATGCCCTGCAACTAGCGAGTAGCCCCTGCTTGGGGCAACGAGAGAAAAACACTGGCAGGGACAAAGACCCAGCAGAGCCAAAAGCAGAGAATTCAGTTCACTTGGGACTTATGGCTTCTAGGTCTTGTGGCCACAGCCCCACGTGACAACTTCATGTTCGTGATAAGCTCTTGGCTGCCCCTCCTTCCATCTATTCTGGATAAGAACCCTGGAGAATTCTCTTTCCTCAGCTCCACCAGCCTCTTCAGAGCCCCTTTCCCACCTGTTTCCTTACCGAGTTGTTCATAGTTCTCTTTTGAAGACAGTCCATTCCTCCAGTGATAGGAACAGAGATTCTGTTTTTTAAGCTGTTAATGTGACATATTTTTTCATCTTAACGACATTTATTTTTTTCTAATTTTACAAGCAATACATGTTCATTTCAGACAACTAGAAATACATAAACGGGGAAGGCAATGGCACCCCACCCCAGTACTCTTGCCTGGAAAATCCAATGGACGGAGTAGCCTGGTGGGCTACAGTCCATGGGGTCGCTAACAGTCGGACAGACTGAGCGACTTCGCTTTCACTTTTCTCTTTCATGCACTGGAATAAGAAATGGCAACCCACTCCAGTATTCTTGCCTGAAGAATCCCAGGGATGGGGGAGCCTGGTGGGCTGCCGTCTATGGGGTCACACAGAGTCGGACACGACTGAAGTGACTTAGCAGCAGCAGCAGCAGAAATACATAAAAAGAATAAAGTGAAAAATAACCATCACCCATAATCTCCAACCCTCAGAGAAACCACCATTAGTATTTTGATGTGTTTATTTTCAGTCTCTCTCTAGATATAGATATAGATATAGACATAGATATAGACATATATATAGATATATGTGTTTGTGTGTGTATCCAATGTCTGTCTATCATCGAGATATAATTGACTTACAACACTGTGTTAAGGAACAGAGATTCTTTATCATAAAAGACACTTGTGAGCACATTTACACTCTCTTTCCGAGAACTTACACTTTTCATCACATTTCCAAAAAGGTCAGAGATCCAAAAAAGGCTAAGAATTGCCATTCGGGAGCCTTTGTGGGATTCGGTTTATCTTTCCTCCAAATGTTTTGATACTGCATCTGCTTTGGGCAGCCTTCTTCCAGGCTACCACAAGCTCTAAAATAGCACATCTCTTTCTCTCAGGACCTGCTTTACTTCCTCCTGTCCCCCAGCCATTGCTTGGCTCACACTTGGGTTTAGAGAGACAGTTCCACCTTTTGCTTTTACTTCCTCTGTGGCCCCGCTTTTTGCTGAGTTAGCATTCCTACGACACCCCTCTGAGTTTTGGTCCAGACCCTGCTGAACCCCTGTGAGTGTCCAGCACTTCCCATCCTCCCCCGCCACCCCCCAGCCGGTGCCTCGGGTTCACAGGCTTGTTGGGTCCCCATGGTCCCTTCGGTTCCCCTCTCCTTGATCAGGCTCTGATGGCCTCTGCTGGACTTTCTCCTTCAGACAGGGGTGTTCCTTGTGCTGTGAATCTTCTTGACGGTCAACACTCACATGCCTGTTCTCCTAGCGGTTTTATTTCCTAGAATAGAGTCCATTGCTGAATGGAGATGATTCCTATCTCACAAATCTATGGTCACACCCAAGACAGTGTGTGCACTTCCTAAAAAATCTTCACCATTTTACATTTACGTAAGTCTCATAAGATGTTAGTTATTAGGGGCTGACGTGTCATTTCATAACAAAGGGCCGTTGTCGGTGTAAGGACAGGCTGATGAGGGTGTCCTGAGTGTCTCAGTTTGTCTTTGTGCAGGGTGAGGTTTGAGTCTGGGCATTTGAGGACTTGGAACAGTGCGTCTGGCCGTGCTGGTCTCAGGGATCCCTCCGTTCCCAGCCCTTGGGCTTCAAAGGAAATTTTTAAAATGGTCATGTTATCCCTACACTTTCTCCCGTTCCATCCCCCCCACACTTCAGCCCTCATTGCAGCCCTTCTGTGCCCTACACGTTGAGGAGCAGCCAGAGGTTAAAGATCTAGCGTTTAAAAGCTTGGTTACCAGCTGGAATGTGGAGAGCGCTCTTGTGTGGTTAGTTTCATAATCATTTATTTCATGCTCTTTATTACTGGTACTGCAAGGTTTTGTTTTTAGAATTTAGTCTTTGTGATATTGTGCCAGTGTCTAGTTTCTGATAATGGCAGCTGGAGTTTTGCCAGGCCCCTGAGGTTTAGAAAATTGAACAGGACTTGGTCGCTGCACTCAGAGCTGGTAGGTAAGTTAAGACACAGTTTCATGCCTGTGCTCAGTCGGGTCTGACTCTCTGAGGCCCCGTGGACTGGAGCCTAGTCTCCTCTGTCCATGGGGTTTTCCAGACAAGAATGCTGGAGAGGGTAGCTAAGACATACATGGTGCACAAACAGAAGAATATCAAGTGGAAGTCAAAGGCTGTAAGATAGATGCTAACAAAGAAGTGGGGGGATTTTAAAGGGAAAAGCAGCACTATTTCCAGTGAGGACATCAGAGAAGGCTCTTTGGAGGAGGAGGGGCTGGCACTGAAACTGTAGAGGACGCAGGTGACTTGATGCATGCTCTTAGAAGAGAGCCGTGGTTAAGAGTGTAGTCTCAGGGTCAGGATGGGTCTACACTCGTGAGCTGTGTGACCCTGGGCAAGGTTTTCAACCTCTCCAAGCCTCAATTTCCTAATTTATGACATGGGGATAACAGTACTGCTGACCTTGTTTGGTTATTACAAGGATCCAGTGAGTTGATCAATGTAAAGGACTTAAAATAGCATTTGTGTATGTATAACGGATTCAATTTGCTGTACACCTGAAACTAACAGAACATTGTAAATCAACAATACTCCAATAAATTAAAAAGAAAAAAATCTAAAAAAACCCACCCCAAACAAAACAGCATTTGTAACCTAGTAAGAACTCAGTTATTAACTCTATAGGCAGAGGGGTATTCTAGGCAGCACATACAGTTCTGGTCAAAGAAGGAAAATGAAAGAACTCTTATTCTTTTGGGAAATCCCCAAATAACAGAAATACCTGGGAAATAAGAGGAAGAGAAACAGCACTCATCAAAACAGTGATAAGGAGCCCGCCTGCCTAAGAGGTGTCTTCTGCATTGACAGATGGGTTCTTTACCACGACGCACCTGGGAAGCCCACAATTAAGGTGGAGATGTTACTAAATTTATTTTTTTTCTGGGAATTTGGACTTGTTAGGAGTAGTCTTGTGTGATAATCATTCTCGTATTTTTTATTTGCTTTTGTTTTACAGCTTGATAAAAAAAATACAATTAAAAAATTGCTACAGATAAATAGGGGAGAGACTTAACGTCCCCAGTCCATGTAGCTAATTGCATGTACCTTTGGCAGTTTACCATGTGCTTCTCCTCTGTCTTCTGCCATGCTGCGATTAGTTTCTGAGTGTCTCTAAGAGTTCTGTCTTCCAGCCTCAAAGGACACTTATGGTCACCTGCCTCTGTTGTCCCAAATGTTCATTATTATTCATTTTTTGGCCTTACCCCATAGCACACGGGATCTTAGCTCCCCAACCAAGGACTGAACTTGTGCCTCCTGCATTGGAAGCAGAGAGTCTTAACCACTGGACTGCCAGGGAAGTCCCTATGAAGTCTTAGTGCCTGGCAAATAATAAGCCCTTGATAATTATTACCTTTGAAGTTGTCATCATTCTGTCATCTTACCTTAATGGATTGCTCAGTAGAGTTCTGAGGCAGTAGGAAATAAAGGTTCATTTTGTGACCTGGGCAGAAGAAAGCTCTAGAAAACTAGGATGCTCCCAGGCTGAAGGTACTACTTCAAAATCCTTAGAGTACTTAGGGGATGGCTGGAGTGTAGGGTTTCCAAGGAAAAATCAAAGACACAGGGTCAGACAGATAGATGAGTGGTGGTTGCGACCATCCACAGATGGGGAACATAGCCTTCAGGGTAATCATGGGTGCCTGAGCTCCAGAAGGGAGGAGAAGAGGGTGAGAGAGGAGAGGGAAGGAGGAGAGGGAATCCGGAAGGTCAAGGTGTTCTCCTGCCAGGGGTCCTGGTTGGAGTGCCCTAGGTATGGGCTTTCCCCTTTCACTCCTTCCTCAGACCCTGGGGCTCCCAAGTCCTTACTGCAGGCCTTATTGGGTTGGAAGCAGCCAGAGCCTTGGGGAAGTGAGGCACACTGCTGATCATACACCCAGCTCACAGTCACCCCTCTCTGTGTCATCCTTTCAGGGAAAAGCTGAATCCCAGGGGCTCTCTGTTCGGCCCAGAACTTGGTCTAACGCCCAGGTTTTTCCGGTGTAGTTGTCATATCTCAGGAGTCAGGCGGGCATGGCTGGTAACTTCTTGTAATAGTTAAGACAGGAAGTGGTCAGGACCTGGAAATAGAGCAGGGCTAGGGAGTGGGAGGGTAAGGAAAAGGCTTTTTCTGGAGAAAATGTTCTGTGTGCTTTCTTGGGCAGGGAGCACAGAATTCCCAGTCTTGGCCTGGGCTGCAGGGACCCTCGGGGAGACTTCTTTATGGACCTCCCAACTTAATTTCTTCCTTTATTCCAATATGAATTTCTAGCATGAACATAGCAAGGCCAACTTGAAACATTAGAGGGTATCAGGCAACCTATAGCCCCACTTATAGTTAGGGAGACAGTGGGGTGTAGAGTCAGAGGGACCTGCTCTCTTAGTCTGTGCTTTGTCACTTACTACCTAGGCACACTTTTTAAAAAAATAATAATTGACTAGGCTTTACTGGGTCTTTGTGGCATGTGGGATCTAGTTACCTGGCCAGGGATTGAACCCAGGCGCCCTGCATTGGGGGTGCAGAGTCTTAGCCACTGGACCACCAGGGAAGTCCCCCTAGGTGCTCTTCAGCTAACTATCCCATTTCTCTGAGCCTCTGTTTTTTCACTTATAAGATCAGGATTCCCATGCCTATTTTGTGCTGATTAAATAAAGTATGAAAAAACTCTTAGCATAGTACTTTGCATATAAAAATTACAAAATAAATGGGAGCTAATATAATAACAACAACAATAATAATTGTTCTATTACCCTACTTGACCTCAGTTTCTACTTCTGTAAAATAAGTTATTATGAGGATTAAGGGAGATGATCAATATTTATAAAGAAAGTGGTGTATAAAAAGAAAGATGTTTATTTATTTATCAAAGAAATGCTCTCAAATTCTAGTTCTTTTCCTTGGAGGAAAATCATACTTGGGGGAAAGGGCCTGGGTCAGCAGCTTATGACAGTGAGGGGACATGGGGGGTGGTGGAGAGAAGCCATTCTCTGGCTGGAGAAGACCTGGGGAGATAACACTCCCTGTTGGGAAGAACTGGGTTGAGGGGTTGGGGAGTGGATTCAGGCAGGTTTGGGGGGACCCAGTGACTGGGCCCTGTTTCTTGGAGTGATGGTAAGGACCTGTGGATACTGTTGACATTGGGCCTTTCTGAGTCCTCAGTGGCCCAGAAGAAGGCCTCCCAGCCTCATGGACTAGGGCTAGACTCTAGGGTTCCCCTATTCCAAAGTGATAGGGGAAACTAGTGAAACCTAAGGACTATTTCTATAGAATACACAAACTTTTGGCTATCAGAGGGGGTTCACAGATCTTCTGAAACTCATCCAAGGACTTGTGGTGAAGAAACAATGTCCCTGGCTTCAGAATAGCCTTGATGCTTTGGGTGTTGGCAAGAAGAGTGGTCCATGAACTTGGGACAATCTGAGACTTGTCCCAGCAACACTGATTATGCTAAAGATCTTCCAGGGGTTGGAATAGGGACAGGGACCTGACCCAGGAGCTACATCAGGGGATGGTCACTTTGACCAGCGAGGACCCTCTCCATAGCCTGTAACATCCCTCTGCCTCAAGTAATCAGCTCACCTCAACGAGAGCCCAGGAGGCTAGTGACAAGCAGCAACAATGAAGCAGTGGGTGTCTTGACTTGCAGAGAAAACTTGGGGACTTCAGCACAGATGAATTGATCCTAAGGGGAAGAAACAGCTCGCACTTATTGAGGATGAGATGGCTAGGCAGCATCACCAACTCAATGCATAGGAACTTGAGCAAACTCTGGGTTAGGACTTGGCACTTTGACTGCAGTGGCCTGGGTTCAATCTCTTGTTGGGGAACTGAGATCCCACAAGCCACATGGCATGGCTGGAAAAAAAGTCTGGAGCCCAGTTGCAAGTTTGGATTTACTGAAGCAGGGCCCCAGGGAGGATGACTGAGAATAGAAAGATACCTGAACAGGAATTTGGAACTGGAAGTCAAGCAGCAGCTCTGTTATTGGAATGAGGCATCACCCTGGCTTGGGGGTTGGATGGAGTAAGTATCTGGATTGGTCTGAGACAGGGTGTGAGCAGTCATATGATGCCTTCTGTGCTCACAGAGCTTGAACCCAGGCTTGGCCAGGTGGTACTTTGTATGATGACTTGAGGTAGAAAGTCCTTGGGCTCTTACTTGTTCTTTTCAGCAGAGAAAGGTCTGGCTTATGTGAGAATGCACGCCAAGACAGAACTTGACTGTCTTAGGCCCAGTGGGGCTCAAGCTTTGGGAGGGCAGGGCCTGGTGCTCTTCACTGCAGCATCCTCAGTATGCTGACACACAGCAGGCGCCTAATACATGCTTGTGAATGAATGTGAAATGCCAAGGCTGAGCTCATCCCTTTACCACTTTGATAAAAATCTAGGGATACTTTCCCATACAGCTCCTTAGAGCCCAGAAATTCCAAGTTCTATCATCTTTAAGTCAGTGTAGACTCTGAAAACTCATTTCCTTTAAGCCAAAGGAACAGCTCTGTCATCCCTCTCTCTCAATGGAAAGAAGCCTCTGCCAAATGTGTAGGAGGAGAATATTGTGAACCAATACACTTACTCCACACTCAAGACTCCTTAACTATAGGAACAAATTAAAAAAAAATTATTTATTTGACTGCTGTGGATCTTTGTTGCACCATGCAAGCCCTTAGTTGTGGCATGTGGGATCTAGTTCCCTGAACAGGGATCGAACCCAGGACCATGGCTTTGGGAGCATGAAGTCTTAGCCATTGGACCACCAGGGCAGTCCTCAGAGGAATGAATTTGCATTGATAGACCTACAGTATCTCCACAAATAATAACAACAATGAGAACATACTTTTCTGTGTTTTTCAGATTCTAAAGGCTTTCATATTCCTGATTTCTAGAACCTCATAAACATGTGTGGGTGTTGGGAGTGGGGGTGGGGAAAAGGGCAGGGAACAGTTATTTTTCACAGATAAGAAAAATGAATATAGGGAATTCCCTGGCGGTCCAGTGGTTACGACTCAGTGCTTCATGGGCTTTGGTCCATGTGGGTGTGGGTTTGATCCCTCATCAGGGAACTCAGATCCCACAACCTGAGAAGGTAGGCCAAAAAAAAAGAAAAAAGAAAGAAAAATGAGTATAGAGAGGATTTGGACTGTTTTTAGATCACTTAATCGGTAAGAGGTGGGGCAAGAATGTGAACCCAGGGACCTTCTGACTCTAAGTATAAAGGGGAAATTAACATGACCCTGAGGAAAGAGATTCAGGAAATGGCCACAGAAGTGTTTCCTCCAAATTACAGTGGTGACAGTGAGCAACTGGATGGAGTGGGGCTTCCCAAGGGGGCTGACTATTGACAAGAGCACAGGGAAAGGGTCCCTATCTTGGTGTCAACCTGGCCAAGGTCAATCAGGGAACCAGATAACGTGACTCCTGCATCCTAAATGGATCTTGGGGAAGATCTAACTGTCATGCATTGGATATCCCTCCATGGTCTGATCCATTGCAGAATATGGCACTTGGGAACATCACAGAATAGACACTCAGATCCCCCAACATCACTGCTTGATTAACAATTTTTTAACACTAACCATCAAGGGCTGCTAAGAAGGTAAAAAGTAGGAAGAAATTATTTTATTTATTGAGGGCCTACTGAGTAATATAAAGATAAAAAGTTATTGTCCCTGTGCTCAAGGATCTCACTGTCTACGAGAGAGAGGTGATGGTGGGAGAGGCAGAAACGGATAAATAATCACGGGACTTCTGCTCCTTACTATGACAAAGTGACTGATATGGAACTCACTTTCCCACAATAAACAAGAATATGTTCAGGCAAAATATTTGAGAAACTGCTTTAGACATTGACTATGGCTAGCAGAATTATAATCCTTGTGGGAAGGGAAACACATGAGGTGAGGAGCTCTACATTTGTCGAGCTTTTGGCCTGGGAGAGCTTTCTGGAATGCAGTGGGAGAAGGTGGCGCCTAATAAGGGCATGCTGGTCTCACTGAGGTGAAAAGCATAGATTAGAGTTCAGGGCCTCTGAGGAAGCTGTAATTTATGGGAACGGCTTTTAGAGAGGGGGAAGCTAAACAGAGGGGTGCCCCCAAAAGTCCGCATGGGTGATCTCTGTGGTCTTTGGACAAAGGCCGAGCTGCGCAGGCACGTAGTGAGACTCTATAAGGCTTAGCAGAGAGCAGCAGAGAGCAGAGGAGAACGCTAGAGGTGGCACATGGCTTAGAGATGGAGTTTTAGCCCAGTCAGAATGAAAAGATCTCACTAAACAACTTGGTGATACAGCTTAGATGATACAGAATGTCCACACCTTAGGAGTAAGGACCACGTTCTACAGACACATACACACAAACACACTCTCTAAGTTTAAGGATAGAATTTGAAATGACCTGCTCTCCCTGAAAAAGAATAAAACCACCTGGTCAAGATAACCTGCCAGTAATTTGCCTAATAGGACTAAACTCAGTTCTCCTCAAGGGAAGACAACATAAACTCTGAAATGAATAAGTCACAACATTCATATATAATCTAATGTAACTATACATGTGAAGAAGCAGGAACTTGGGATCCACCATTTTTTTAAAAGCAATAAAGGTATACAGTTCCTGAGATGAGCTAGAATTAGCAGACTGGAATTTTAGAATACTGGTTATAATCATGTTTAAGGACATAAAGGAAAATATAGACATAATTATTGAAGATATGGGGAATCTCTGCAGAGAAAGTGAAACTGTGAAAGAGAAGCATGGGAAAATTCTAGAACTTAAAACATAATGGGCTTAACAGCATAATAGAGACTGCAAAAGAAAGGGTTGGGAAACTTAAACAGAGATTACTATTTAATCAAAAAGCAAACAATAAAGTGATTTAAAAAACCTGGAGTCTCAGTGACCTGTAGGATAGATTATTTTAGATGATATCTAAAATATGTGTGGGCTTCTCTGCTGGCTCAGCGGTAAAGAATCTGCCTGTGATGCAGGATCAAGTTTGATCTCTGGGTCAGGATGATCCCCTGGGGAAGGAAAGGGCAACCCACTCCAGTCTTCTTGCCTGGGAAATCTCATGGACAGAGGAACCTGGTGGGTTACAGTCCATAGGGTTGCAAAAGAGTTGGACTCGACTTAGTGACCAAATAACAAGAAAACATGTAATTGGAGTTTCAGAAGGTAAGGAGAGAGAATGGGCAGAAAAAATATTGGAAGATATAATTGCTAAGGAGTTCCTATATTTGGTGAAAAATAAACCACTTACAATGTCTTCCCTGGTGGCTTAGCTGGTAAAGCATCTGCCTGCAATGTGGGAGACCTGGGTTCGATCCCTGGGTCAGGAAGATCCCTGGAGAAGGAAATGGCAACCCACCCCAGTACTCTTGCCTGGAAAATCCCATGGACGGAGGAGCCTGATAGGCTACAGTCCATGGGGTCACAAAGAGTTGGACACAGCTGAATGATTTCTCTTTCTTTCTCTTTCTACATAAGGAGAAAAGGGTGGCAGAGGATGAGATGGTTGGATAGCATCACCAATTCAATGGACGTGAACTTGGGCAAATTCTGGGAGAGAGTGAGGGACAGGGAAGCCTGGCATACTGCAGTCCATGGGGTCACAAAGAGTCAGACATAACTTAGTGACTGAATGTAACAGCAACAAAAACCATTCAAGAGTCCACCAACCTCAAGTTGGTGAAGAAGAAAAGCACCTATTCATCTTATAATCAAACTGCTAAAAAAAAACTGATAAAGAGTTAACTTAAAAGCAGCTAGAAACAAATCTGAGACAATCTGGGCAACAAAATAAATTATGATAGTTTTGTATTATAATCTGTAGAATAAAATAAATACCCACAAATTCACACTGAATTTTAAAAATGAGAGAGAAGAGACCAGGTCTTCCTTACTGTGGAATACTAATTAACAGCTATAGAAGGAAAAATGGAAATAAAAAATCACTATTAACTAAATATCACACTAATTAATTGTAATCAAGAACCATTGATGGATGCTGAAATTGGTGGGTGAACGTAGGAAGAGAAACAGGATATTTGCATACAATTGAAGTATCTTCCCAGAAAATATTGATTAATTACAAAGAGCAAAATCGTTATTTTATAGTGAAGAAACCTGGCAGACATCACCTTCACCATGTGATTAAAGTTAACATCGTAAGCAATAAGATTCATTGTTATGTCAAACACAACTTAATGACTAAACACCTGCCTCCCCCACACACATGCATACACACCCACCGCCTGGTATAAGGTAATGACAAAGCACATACTTTTTGTGATATTCTTGCTTAGAAAGCTTCAATACACTCATGAGAAAACACCAGACAAATCCAAAGTGAGGGCCATCCTACACCATGTGTGTGTGTTTGTTTAGTCACTGTCTCAGTCATGGCCAACTCCTTGTGACCACATGGACTGTAGCCCACCAGGCTCCTCTGTCCAGGCGATGCTCCAGGCAAGAACACTACACCATAATTGGCCTGATAGTTGACACAAAAATGTCAAAGTGATGAAAGAAAAGAAATACTGAGGAAATGTCATAGATTGAAGGAGACTAAAGAAACATGGTAACAATACAATATGGGATCCTGGATTGGATCTCAGAAAAAGGGCATTAGTGGAATATTGGCAAAATTCAAATATTGTGTCTAGATTAGTTAATAGTATCATACTGAGCTTCCTGTACAGTTCTGTATATTCTTGCCACCTCTTCTTAATATTTTCTGCTTCTGTTAGGTCCATACCATTTCTGTCCTTTATCAAGCATGAAATGTTTGCATGAAATGTTCCCTTGGTGTCTTTAATTTTCTTGAAGAGATCTCTAGTCTTTCCCATTCTGTTCTTTTCCCCTTTTTGCATTGATCACTGAGGAAGGCTTTCTTATCTCTCCTTGCTATTCTTTGGAACTCTGCATTCAGATGGGTATATCTTTCCTTTTCTCCTTTGCTTTTCACTTCTCTTCTTTTCACAGCTATTTATAAGGCCTCCTCAGAGAGCCATTTTGCTTTTTTGCATTTCTTTTCCATGGGGATGGTCTTGACCCCTGTCTCCTGTACAATGTCACAAACCTCTGTCCATAGTTCANCTTTATCGAGCCCATCTTTGCATGCAATGTTCCCTTGGTATCTCTAATTTTCGTGAAGAGATCTCTAGTCTTTCCCATTCTGTTGTTTTCCTCTATTTCTTTGCATTAATCGCTGAAGAAGGCTTTCTTATCTCTTCTTGCTATTCTTTGGAACTCTGCTTTTCACTTCTCTCCTTTTAATAGCTATTTGTAAGGCCTCCTTAGACAACTATTTTGCTTTTTTGCATTTCTTTTCCATGGGGATGGTCTTGATCCCTGTCTCCTGTACAATGTCACAAACCTCTGTCCATAGTTCATCAGGCACTCTATCAGATCTAGTCCCTTAAATCTATTTCTCACTTCCACTGTATAATCATAAGGGATTTGATTTAGATCATACCTGAATGGTCTAGTGGTTTTCCTTACTTTCTTCAATTTAAGTCTGAATTTGGCAATAAGACGCTTACTCCTTGGAAGAAAAGTTATGACCAACCTAGACAGCATATTCAAAAGCAGAGACATTACTTTGCCAACTAAGGTCCGTCTAGTCAAGGCTATGGTTTTTCCTGTGGTCATGTATGGATGTGAGAGTTGGACTGTAAAGAAGGCTGAATGCCGAAGAATTGATGCTTTTGAACTGTGGTGTTGGAGAAGACTCTAGAGAGTCCCTTGGACTGCAAGGAGATCCAACCAGTCCATCCTAAAGGAAATCAGTCCTGAATATTCTTTGGAAGGAATGATGCTAAAGCTGAAACTCCAGTACTTTAGCCACCTCATGTGAAGAGTTGACTCATTGGAAAAGACTTTCATGCTGGGAAGGATTGGGGGCAGGAGGAGAAGGGGACGACAGAGGATGAGATGGCTGGATGGCATCACTGACTCGATGGACGTGAGTCTGAGTGAGCTCCGGGAGTTGGTGATGGACAGGGAGGCCAGGCGTGCTGTAATTCATGGGGTTGCAAAGAGTCGGACACGACTGAGCGACTGACCTGAACGCAACATAATATACATTTTAAGATAATAGGATTAGTCGGAAGCTTTTCAGGAAGGAGGAACTGTCCTCAAGCAGGATACAGTGTTGTTATATAATCCTTGAAAGTGAAGTCACTCAGTCGTGTCCGACTCCTTGTGACCCCGTGGACTGTAGCCCACCAGGCTCCTCCGTCCATGGGATTCTCCAGGCAAGAATACTGGAGTGGGTTGCCATTTCCTTCTCCAGGAAATCTTTCCGGCCCAGGGATCAAACCCAGGTTTCCCGCATTGCAGGGAGACGCTTTTTAACCTCTGAGCCACCAGGGAAGCCCTATAATCCTTAGTACATATTTAAGCTGAGTTGTTTGTTGTGTAACCATCAATTCTGGGCTTAAAGAAAAAACTGTTTTACATGACTAAGACTAAGGAATGTAGAAAAAAAAAAAAGTGGTTTGTCCTTTCTTCCTTGGGAATTCCAGACCCCTGTCTCCTCCTGGGACCCAGATTTCTTATCAGCCTGCCTAGGAATTGACTCTCTCACCAGGTGGCTCAGCAGAGAACCCACCTGCCAGTGCAGGAGATGTGGGGCTCAATCCCTGGGTCGGGAAGATCCCCTGGAGAAGGAAATGGCAGCCCACTGCAGTGTTCTTGCCTGGGAATCCCATGGACCGAGGGGCCTGGCAGGATACAGTCCATGGAGTTGCAGAGTCAGACACGACCGCACACACACTGGTGATGCATCTCGAGTGAAGCCACTCAGTCGTGCCCGACTCTTTGCGACCTCATGGGCTGCAGCCCACCAGGCTCCTTTGTCCATGGGATTCTCCAGGCCAGAATACTGGAGTGGGTAGCCATTCCCTTCTCCAGGGGATCTTCCTGACGCAGGGATCGAACCCAGGTCTCCCACATTGCAGGCAGACGCTTTAACCTGTGAGCCACCAGGGAAATCCGGTACANTCCATGGGATTCTCCAGGCCAGAATACTGGAGTGGGTAGCCATTCCCTTCTCCAGGGGATCTTCCTGACGCAGGGATCGAACCCAGGTCTCCCACATTGCAGGCAGACGCTTTAACCTGTGAGCCACCAGGGAAATCCGGTACATCTTGAACATAGCCTCATAAGACCCATTGGGGCTGCCAGCCTCCAGAACTGTAAGACATCTCAGTGTGCTGTAATAAACCACGCAAGTGTGTGCTAATGTGCTACAGCAGCTGTGGGAAATAAGACCAAGTTCACCGCCTGTACATTCACAGCCCCAGCCCTGTGTGCCTGGAGCAGTGGCCTTGGCAGCGGGCACTTCAAATGCAACCAGACCCCGGACATCCACCTTCTTGAGTCCTCCAGCTGCTGCCTCCACCCACTGCTCCTGTGCCCAGAGCCTCGGTGCCCCACCCCCCATCCCAGGCCCTTCCTGCTTTGCTTGGGACTCCCCACTCAGGCAGGCTTTGTACCCTAAGTCTTAGTGTGAGCGCATGATGTTTTTAGCCCTCCTTTGGACTGTGAGCTCCACAGGGCCTGGGAGAAGCCGTTTTGCTCACTGTTTAGCCCTAGTGTCTTGCACAGTGCTTGGCCCACGTGGGTGTGCAAAGATTCATGGAGTAAACAGGTGTATCCTTCAGGTGTTTTCTGTATACCCCCTCTACTGTCTTTAACATGGCTTGGAATTGAGAAATGGAATATTTCCTGCCATATCAATAAACAAAGGCTGTCATAGGCATCAGTAATTATGGATGGAGACCCCCTGAGGAAACAGGAAGGAAAGAATGCCCACCATCTAGCAGCCACCAGACTGCAGGCACTCCCTACCGTGAGCCGCTAGGAAGCTCGGGATGAGGACACTGGATGCTGGCCCCAGACGGCTGAGGTGCAATCAATCAAAGGATGATTGAAGAGGGAGAGTCAGCCCGGGCTCTTGGATCTTCCCGTACATAGAAAAGCGCCAAATCCCTTAACTTGGGATGCCTGGTTTTCTTTAAACAACAGCTTTTTGACATTCAGACTACCTGCCCTTTGTTGCAAAACTTCTTTTAATGTAGATAACCTGGCCCGCCCCCCTTGCCTCCTCAGAGCAGTTCTCTCAGGGACACTTGAGTTGCTCTCTCTCGGCTTGAAGTCCAAACATGCCCAATGAATAAAACGTAACTCTCAGCTTTTAGGCAGTGTTGTTTAACTCTGCAGAAGCATACACCCTCACTGGCCCGTAAACGCGCGTCTGTTCCCCTTTGTTCGTGGGCTGCCGTCTTGCGACGGAAGGATTTTATATCCAGGACCAGCAAGCCCCTCTCGTTGGACTCGCAGGTCCTTCACACAGCGCTGTCGTAAACGCCCTTACAATTAGACGCGGGCAGACCTCTGATTATTCTTTTAGGATCAACTCCACCTGAATGCCGTCTCCTGGGTTTTCACATCTTTTGACTTTTAAATGCAATGTTCTCCAAAGCAGTTTTTTTTTTCTTTTCTCTTTGGCTTTGAAATGTGCCTTTGCTGGAAGATCAGTGAAAATGGTGAGAAGAAAGCCAAGACCAGAACCTTCTTTCATCGACTTGAAAGAGGGTCCGGAACTGCAGCCCCACAACTGTGCTGGGCACGACAGACAGGTTTATTTCTCCAGGGTGTTCTCACCACCCAGCCAGGCAGCCGCCGTGGCCCTGAGCCACTCCCGCTGCTCCCCTCCCCCTCAGCCCCAACCTGTGACCACTTGCCCTCAGAACTCCTGACTTACCCCAATTCTCCCCACTCTGTCTTACAGCGACATCACCCCTCCCGGAGACGCGCTAACCAAGAACAGCCGGCCCAAAGTGGCTTCCCGCTTCCCCAAGCTGGCCCGAGGTCACCCCAGGGAGACGCGCAACGTGGAGCCCCAGAGCGGTGACCTCTGACCTCGACGGTACCCTGGACTCGGGCCCTACGTGCTGCGCCAGCTGTCTCCACCCCGGCAGCTGGCCCCTGCCACCTCGGAGGGACCATCCTACCCCCACCGATGAACCCCAGAGAGCACACCTGCCCTGCTGGGCATGTGACACCCCGATTAAACTGGGCTGTGTGAAAGCAGGGCGGCTCCTCGCTGGACCGATGCGGGCACGTGGGCCCTGCTCTCCCTGCACCCCGCCTTGGGCCTCAAGGGCCAGGCGTTCCCCTCCCCCCAGCCCAGAGGCCAGCCGGAGGGTGGGCACCGGGTCAGGCTCAGAGCCCCCTGGTCGCGATGCACAAGTCTGTCTCGTTTGGTCGGAAGGTTCGTTCACCGCTTGACTCTTTCCCACGTGGGAATTCGAATGACTGTTACATTTTCCCCCCGTTTAATGTAATTGCCTGCTACAACCTATGAACACGGAGGCGGGGCTAGTTCCTTTCCACGCACGCCCCACCAGTGGTCAGTAGACACCCTAGTTCTTGCCACCAGGTTCCAGGGAGACAATCCCATGGCCTTCGTGCAGTGGAGCCATTAGGGATGAGGAACTGTGGCTCTTGGAGAACTTCCTACCTCCTCTCTGGTTGGTTCTGGAAGGACTGGCCCCTGTAGGACGCCCACATGCCCCTGGTCAGGCCAGCCGTCAGCAGCAACCTAGTGACTTGTACCAGAAAGCCCTGAGCCGTCTAGAGGCTGCGAAAGCCAAGAGGAGAGTCCTCCATGTTTTGAGAGACTTGGTTCTGGGAAGCACTTCAGAAGCTTCTGGGCCCCTCTGGGGGTTCCGTGGAGCTCAGCGTGACTCTCTGTGAACTTGGGTGAACGTGACTCACTCTGAACAAATCATGATTGTCCCCTAAAGACGGCACATGTGTTGTCAGCCAGTATGCTCTCGGTGGGAGCAGGGGCCTGGGTGCACCCCAAGATTGACCCCTCTGCTCCCCCCATTCAGAGAACACCCCACCACCACCAGCAGCAGGTGGGAACAGGAGGAGGAGCCGCATCAGACCGCCCCCATGGGACCAGAGCTGTTTGGCCCGATTTAACATCCAGAAGCATGAAACTCTTCCCCACCTTAGGTAGGAGTCACTCTCAGCTGCTGACACAAAGAAGGACCGAAAAGCGGCATAAATGCGTGAAAAGCAGAGGGCTGAGCACACCTCAGCTCACGCCTGGGTGAGCAATGTGGGTCATCGAGCGTGTAGTGGAAACCCTGGAAGGGCCATGCCACGCACCCCCTGCTCACCAGAGGGAGGCTTGTCAAAGGTTTGTGACGTTCGCACACGGCCCTCCAGGGACTCAAGGAGGCTGCAGCGACTTTGGAGGGGACACTCTACCTGGTGAGCCAGGCCCAGGGAAACGACACGAGCCGGCCGACCTGCATGGATGGAGGTGGCAGTGTGTGTACGTGGGGGCCCTGCTGTCAGCCCGTGGGGGTCAGAGGACCAGAGGGACGGTGTGTCCCAGAAAGGCAGGGTGGTTGGTTTCCCCCTCGTGTGCCCAGGGATCCACTGTGCATGCACCGTGCTGGAATTCTTACGCCCCAGAGCACTGCCTTGAACACAGAGCCCTCCTCCACCTATGCCTCCGGAACCATCTGGAAGTTCCAGCTGCCCCAGAGCTCCGCCCCGCGTGTGGTCCCTCCACAGGGGTCACTTTGAGGCCAGTGACAGCTGCACAGCCAGATCCGAACCCAGGGTGTCTCCTCTCTTTTCACATGAGACCCAGAATAGATCCAGCACCCTGACATTCTCCAGGGCCAAGGGTTCTGATCAGCCAGGCTGTGTTGGCACCTGACCCCAAACACATCTGAGTACAATTTCTAGCCTCACCTCCTCCGGCTATCCCACCAGGAAGTGGCTTGGACGTTCTGTGCATGGAGTGAAAAAAAAGCAAAAAAAAAAGGGGGGGGGTGGGGGACACCTGGAGCTACAGCAGACAGATGCTGAGCAGGAGACACAAGAGCACTCTCGGCCTGTTTTTGGAAAGGAGCAGGTCTGCCTTCCTGTTTTTAAAGCTTAATGATTCATGGGAAGCTTGCCCTGCCCTCCCAAATGCGGGTTGTAGAGAGCATGTTCCCAGGGTCCCTGCGGGGGCCCCTCCGGGCTGCTTGCCCTCTGTGACCCTGCAGAGACCCCGATCTTCAGTCCGTCTGGTTTCAGCTCAGATGCGCGTGTGACATGCACATCACGTCTCCTCCTCAAAGCCTTAGTTCTGGAGTCACACGGAATGTTCTGCCATGATGGAGCCCTGCTCGCCAGGGCGGTGGGATGGACTTAGGAGGGACAGACCCCCAGCTCCTGGAGAAAGAGAACGAAACCCCGAGGTCCAGGCCGAGACCTGGGGCGCAGAATGCCACCCCCGAGGCCGTGTCATCGTCTGTGCACCCACCCTGATCTAAGTCAGAAGGCAGGCTATCCCCCGCCCCCGAGACCCATCAGGCGAAAGACAGCCCCCCATAAAGGACCAGCTGACACTGGCTTCTGTCTCCTTGGTCAAAGATTCTTTAGGACCTAAGAAAGCGCTCCCCACTCTTCGGAAAGGAAAGGAAGGGCCCCTCTGTCTCCAGAAGGCCTTGACCCTCTGGTGCCCCACCTGCCCTGGGAGCAGGAAGCGCCCCCTCCAAGTCCCCAGAGCACAGCCCAGTGGGCTGTTCAGGGGCGGGGCTTCAGCCTGGTCGGGAGAGAAGCCCAGCCAGGTCCAGTTCTGTTTGCATCTCACAGAAAAATCAGAGACATCTCTCCTTAAGAGAAAACCAGAGCTCCCAGGGAGCGAGGGCTGAGGCTGGGCACAGATCTGTCTCCAGTCAGGCCCCAGGGGAGGAGGCGGCTTTCCCGAGAGGCTGTTGCACCGCACGGAGGTCGCCGTGAACACCATAGCCTGGCCCATCTATGGGCTTCCTGGCCATAGAAGGATCACCAATGGAGCTGCAGAGACAGGGTACCGCCCTGTGAGTCCTGGCAAGAGGCAGGAACAGTGAGGGAGAGGCCGGTGAGCCAGGGCGTGTGGACCAGGTGTGGTCACCCAGGGCCCGCCCTGCAGCCCCGCTCGGCCCGTTAGGATGCCTTGTCACCCAGGGCCCGCGGCCCCGCTCGGGGCCTGCTGGGATGCCTTCTTTGATAATCGCTGGACTCGACAGCACTGCCAGGCTTTGTCGTGCCTTTCAGAACACAGAGGCGATCAAAGTTGTTTACACCCTGGGACTGGTAACACAGCTGCAGCCAGTTCCGAGAGGCAGCGGGCACTGGAGGCCCGAGAATTCATCCCCAGGTTTTCGGCCCCGAAGCAGGAAAGAAGACCTTCCGGGCAGCCCCGGGGATCCGAAGCTGTGCTGCTTTTGTCTCCTGACACCCAGCACCCCAGGATCTGTGGCCCGGGGTGGCCCCTCTGCTCCTGAGACAGTGTGCCCACCAGAGGGCCAGTCACAGGGTCCCAGGCCTCAGCACCCCCCTCACCTGCTCATCTTCACAGGGGTGCAGCCTGGAGCCGCCAGCTGGCCCCTCACCTAGAAGCCGGAGCCGCCTCTCAGGCCCCAGCAGACCTCTCCTAACCAGCCACCTTCAGCAGCCTTCATCCCTCAGCCCGGCAGCTTGGTGCCAGCGCCCATGCACGGGAGGCGCCTTCCTCTACAAGGAGGCTCTCGCCTGGGCGTGTCACTGACTGGATCCTCAGCCTGGACCTGGGATGGGCAGCGTCCAAGACCTGTCAGAGAAGGACCCTGCCCGGGAGCATCAGATGAGCTAAGCGCTTTCTCGAAGGAGCATGCCACGCTCAAGCTGCTACCCCAAAGGCGATAATTGTCTCGACTCTGCCTCAGTGTTCCCCTTCCAGACAGTGCCACCCATGCTGGACCTCACCCCCGCGCTGGGTGCCCCCGCCAGGCAGGCATCTGCTCACGAGCAAGGCCTTTTGCAACGATCATTTTTCAGAATATTGCACGTTGCTTCTTTAAGAGTCTGCTGTTCAGATTGGCTTTCTGTTCTAATTGCACAGTTGTAGCACTATATATTTTATCTAACGTTACCTTGCCAAAAATGTCATTTTTCCTGTTTCCCTAACACGTGGTCTTGATTATGTGTCTAAAAGAAAACTTCAGCTCCCAGATCAATAGGAGCTAGCAGGGAACACTGCCCACCTCCACGCTCCGAGCAGAGCAGCTGTCTGCCCAGCCCACAGTAGAAACGCCCCTGCTCAGTTTGTCTCGGCGTTTTGGACCATCCCGTTTGCCACCCTTGCCTGTTGCCAGGAATGGGCCTGATTTTGGTAGCTCTCAGTTCTAACAACCACATTGAATGGGTTTCCTTACTCAATCCATTTCTGAAGAGAAGCAGAAAAAAATCTGGTTTTTCTAAAAGGTGGGTGAGCTTATAGCAAGGATGAACAGCCCCACTAGAAGCATAGAAGAACAGCCGGATCCACGAGGGTTTCAAGGCCCAGGGATTCAGTTGTTTCTGGCACAGGGATTTGCCATCCTCACCGAAGACCACTGGCCACCCGAAGACCACTGACCTGCCAAGATGCGCCCCTTGCCCTCAGACCCCATCCCTGCCTTCACGAACTGCAAGGGGAGAAGCCATGCCCCTCCGGCAGTTCTCTCTGCCGTCGCTTGAGGCCATACAAGGGGACCTTTGCAACAGCTGGGACGGAAGACACAGATGACAGGATCGCACATTTGCAACCAGTGTTGAGATGAGCTGGAGAATGGGCATTGCCAGGAGTGAGGGGGTGCTGGAGCTAATTAGGGCTTCTTATCACCGGGGATGCATCCTAGAAAGAATGTCTTTACCTCTGCAACCTTAGCAGCCATCTGTAACCATCTCTGGCATCGCCGTTTGGTAAACACACTGCTTGACTCATCAGAGGCTGACCTGGCGGTGGAAGAATTCTTTTGACTGCGGCTGCATGGTGACCCATGAGCGGGTCCCCGTGAGCCGTCTGAGGGGGGACGCGACAAATCGGGCGCCCCTGGTCTGGATGCAAGCGAGGCTGAGAAGTCCACAGATGGGCTGTGAAACGCGTAGTATTATCCCAACTACCCTCTTCTGTTACAGTTTATACAATAGAATTTTTAAACAAATGTGTTTAATTTTCTAAAATCTCTTGTATTAAAATTTTCTTTTGGAATAAGCTGTGGTAATTTTGTTACAATCTCGTTGAGACACACCTCTTTACAATGACAAAATTAAAACGGTTACGTTTTCTAAATTAGATATTCGGTTTATGGTCTAATTCTGTGTGTCCATTCTTTTTCAGCAGTTGGGGATTAGGTGAAGTTTCAGTATACGTTAGAAAAACTTCTTATAAGGTCCTTCACCATTTCACATGTTACCCTGAACAACGTGATTTGATTGGACAAGCATCACTTTTCTTTGAAGTAGAGCAGGAGCCTATTTTGAGTTATTAGGCAGATCTATATTAATTGGAGATGTAGAATCAAAATTCTATACAGAAAAAAATTCTCATTATAGGTTCCTATTCACTCAGAAACCATTTTTGGGTACCTACTGTATACCATCATGCCAGGCCCTGGGCATTCAGCAGTCCCCAAGGCAGAAATGACCCCTGCCATCTTGGACTAAGATTCCAAGACAGATGGGCAATAATGTATATTTCTGTGTATCTGTCTGTCTACACACACTTCCCTGGTGCCTTAGCAGTAAAGAATCTGCCTGCCAGTGCAAGAGATGCCAGAGACGTAGGTTCAATCCATGAGTCAGGAAGATCCCCTGGAGAAGGAAATGGCAACCTTCGCCTGTATTCCCGGGAACATCCCATGGACAGAGGAGCTTGGGGGGCTACAGTCATGGGGTTGCAAAGAGTCAGACACGCTGAGCATCCATGTACACGTCTATCTAAATACACAGATCCTGTTTAAAATCAGCCATGCAGATACCGTAAGGTCCACAATGGAAAAAGCAGGACTTGGAGAAAGATCTTCCAACAGTTCAAGCCAGGCTTTCTCAGCCTCGGGACTGCTGACGTTTGTGGCTGGATAGCTCTGGGGTGTGAGGACTGTCCTATCACTGTAGTGTGATCAGCCCTGGTCTCCAACCCCTAGATGCCCTAGAACCTTTTCCGTTCTCACAACCAGATGTGACCACACATCCTCAGAGTGAGGAATGGTCCCCTGTTGAGAACCCTGAGGCTAGACCAAGGGATTCTCTTGGCACAAGTGACATTTAAGTTATGACCTGAAGGATGAGAAAAAATGCTAAGCAGTTCCTTGCTCCCCACCCCAAATTTACATTGGCTTAAAAAATTCACACCCTGCAGCCAGGTATTTACTGTTTTAACCAGGATCG
Organism: Oreotragus oreotragus; assembly: GCA_006410675.1. NCBI lineage: Eukaryota > Metazoa > Chordata > Mammalia > Artiodactyla > Bovidae > Oreotragus > Oreotragus oreotragus. The sequence continues at coordinate 601,804 of SJYX01011180.1, forward strand.
TAAAAGGCCAGCCTGGCTTCCCTGGTGGCTCAGACAGCAGAGAATCTGCCTGCAATGCAGGAGACGCAGGTTCGATTGCTGGAATCTGGAAGCTCCCCTAGAATGGCTACCCACTCCAGTCTTCTCGCCTGGAGAATCCCATGGACAGAGGAGCCTGGTGGGCTACAGTCCACGGGGTCCCAGAGAGTCGGACACGCCTGAGCGACTAAGCACACGCTCTAATAAGACTGGTATTTAAAGGCACCCAGCAAATCATGGGCAGATGCTGCCCAGGGGCCCGCAAGGGAATTCTGCAGACCCCTCAGCCCAGGGCCACGGGAAGGGCATTTCCAGGCGGATACAAGAGAAGAGGGACCAGCACTGGTTTTCGAGGGCGTGACCATGGACCACATTGCGCCTGCGCTCTCCAGCCTCCAAGTCACTTAACCCTTAGGCCACCACAGTGCATCCCCTATTTGGACAGATGAGAAAGAGAAAACTACATGCAGGCTGAGCGTTGGCCCCAGTCCCCCGGCCTCGAGGTGGAGGAGAAGCAGGACTGTCTCCATCGTGCCCACAGCCAGGACTGTCTTGGCCACACTGATCGGCCCAGGCCTCCCCCCCCTCACATCCAGCATGCGTGCAGCAACCTCCCCGTTCTCTCTGGCCTCTCCCAAGTGAAGTCTCAGCTCCTCAGCCATCTCCAAGCAGAGCTGGCCCCCTAACTGGAGGCTGTCTCCCTGATTATCCCTCAGTCCATATTCCCAAGCGCTCCCCTGGTAGCCCTATTTGTAAAGAATCCGCCTACAACACAGGAGACCCTGGTTCAATTCCTGGGTCAGGAAGATCCGCTGGAGAAGGGATAGGCTACCCACTCTAGTATTCTTGGGCTTCCCTGGTGGCTCGGCTGCTAAAGAATCCACCTGCAGTGTGGGAGATCTAGGTTCAGTCCCTGGGTTTGGATTGAATTTACCTCCCTACTTTAAACCACTTTGCCNGGTCAGGAAGATCCGCTGGAGAAGGGATAGGCTACCCACTCTAGTATTCTTGGGCTTCCCTGGTGGCTCGGCTGCTAAAGAATCCACCTGCAGTGTGGGAGATCTAGGTTCAGTCCCTGGGTTTGGATTGAATTTACCTCCCTACTTTAAACCACTTTGCCTCCTTAAAGTCCTCAGCTCCTCAGGAGCTCATGCCATCCACCTGTGTCGCCCTCTCTGTCTAGGCTTGCACTCATCTATTGACCTCTGAGCTGCTTCTCATGCAGTGATGAATAACTCATCACTCCGGGCCCCTTGATCCCCGCCACACCCCACCTCTCTCTCCTCTGAGCTTCTCCTTCTCCAGAGGCCATTCCCCTGTGCCACGTGCAGCTCTTCAAGACCAAGGGACACAGCGGCCATCAGCACACACCTCTGCAATCCTGACTTCAGATTCTCTGCTCTGATCCACTCTACCTCCTAGCTCTTCTCTCTAGGGGCCCCCACCCCAGCAACAGCTCTTCAAATTCTTCAGGAATGCTCTCTGTCATCTTAAAAACCCTGTCCTCGGGACTTCCCTGGTGGCCCAGGCTTAAGAATCCACCTGCCAGTGCAGGGACACGGGCTTGATCCCTGGTCTGGGAAGCTTCTACCTGCTGGGGAGCAACTAAGCCCGTGCAGCCTCTGCGACTGAGCCTGCACGCCGAGAGCCCGTACTCCGCAAGCAAAGAAGGCACAGCGATGACAGGCCCCCACGCACCGCAACGAGCGAGAGGCTGAGCAGCGAAGACCCAGTGCAGCCAAAAACAGCAAAAACACAAGATCCTGCCCTCCTCTTTGCCAAGCCCCTGCCTTTCCCAGCGTTGGTTCCGGGGCCCGTGCCAATCACCGCTCCCCTTGGGGTCATCCCAATCTGCCCTGCATCTCCTTCATACTTGCTTGGTAAAAACCCAGCCCTAGTCAAGCTCAACCGACAAGCTAGTCAGGAAGCCAGTATCATCTGTAACTTTGGTTTGTAACTCCACATTTTGTTTTTGACATAATTTAAGAGACGAATGCATTTAAAAGAATTATTTATGTTTTGGGGCACACAATATGTAAAGATGTATGAAGGGGGTGGGGATAGAGCTGTAAAGGAGCATAGGTTTTTTGTTACTAATTGTTATGAATTCAACTTATTATTCAAATAAACTTCAGGTTGTTAAATGTAATTCCCATGATAATCACAAAACAGCTGTAGGATATACACAAAAGGAGATGGAAAGGAACATTCATGACGAAAGACAGCAATGCATAGAAAGAGGGACAAAAAAACTATGAGACTTATGGAAAACAGCAATAACCGATTAAGTCCTTCCTTATCAGTAGTTACTTTGAATGTAAATGGATTAAACTTTCCAGCCAAGACAAAGATTGGCAGAAAGATTAAAAACACATACTCCAACTATATTTTGTCTACAAAAGATTTACTTTAGATCTAAGACCACAAATAGATTGAAAGTGAAAGCATAGGATAAGATATTCCAGGCAAGTAGTAACCAAGAGAGGTCAGAAGTGGCTATACTAATAATAAACAAAATAGATTTTAATGGAAGTTTCAATACAGGAAGAAGCTATGACAATTATAGGCCTTTACACACCTCATAATAGATGATCAAAAATAGAAAACAAAAAACTCACAGAATTGAAAGCAGAATCAGACAGTTCTACCGTAGTCCACGGGGTTGCAAAGAGTCAGACACAACTGAGGGACTAACACTTTCCCGATAATACCTGGTGACTTCAATACCCCACTCTCAATAGCAGACAGAACAACCAGACAGAAAATACGGAAGGAAGTAAATGTAACTGGCTTACTGTGTTAAATCCTCTCACAGACACACACTGGCACCCTACCCAACAGCAGCAGCACACACATGCTTCTGAAGTACACGTGGGACATTTTCCAGGGTAGACCATATGCTAGGCCACAAGTCAAGTCTCAACAGACTTTTTTAAAAGATAAGATTTCATACAACATATCTTCTCCAACCTGATGGGATAAAGTTAGAAATCAGAAACAGAAGGAAAACGGAAAATTCACAAATTTATGAAAAACAACATGAACAACCAATGGATCAAATAAATTGTGAAAAATTTATTAGAAAATACTCCAAGGACTTCAAGACACTGAAAACACAGCATAGCAAAACCTATGGGATACAATGAAAGCAGTGACAAGGGGGAAATTTACAGCTAAAAATGATCTTATTAAAAAACCAGGATGACCTAAAATCACCACTCTAATCTTGAGGCAGGAGGACGATGCCCCTGCTCCTTGAGGTAAGCATTAGTTTGTTCCCTGTGGCCAGAAAGTCCCAAATTTCAATAGCAGGACAACGAGAGAGGAGGCTGGGCCCAGGATATAAGAGACCACGTATTTCTCATTCTCAAAGTCAAGGAAACCCTCCCAACTATGAAGCTCCTTGGAGGTCAAAAGGGGAGTGAGGCCAAGGCTACCCATAAGCCTCTTCATGGGAATCCATCTTGGCTGAGAGATGCATGTACACAGGGGAGGACCCTGAAGTATACCAAATACAGACTCAGAACCAGGCAAAGGGAGATGGCCGGCCAAAGAGAACCCAAAGAAACAGCCCATGTAAGTGATTTAAAAGCTACCCGAAGGCTGAGACCGACTCTGAGTCAGCCCGTATATCTATCTACACGCGCTGTACTCCTTTTCCTCCTAATAAACAGTTTACTTATTTCACTACTTTCCATCTTTGTTGGAATTTTTTTCTGCAAAGCCAGAGGGCCAAGGCCCTTGCCACTGACCACTGGTCTGGTGGCTAGGATCTGGTGCTCTCACTGACGTGACCTGCCCTTAATCTCTGGATCGGAGACCGAAACCCTGCTCCAAGCTGCTGCAGGCTGAGGCCACCTGACGACACACTTGCTGCTGAAGCCTGGGAATTCAGAAAATCAAGGTAAAGCGAGGGCTTCCCCCAGCTGCGGCTTGAGGCCCTTGGCTCGCTCTTGCTTTCTCTCACTCAAGACCCACAGGGCATAACTTCTATCTGCCCACAGCCTTTCGGCTCCCTGCCAACACGGGGGGGTGTCGGGATCTCCCAGGGGCCGTGCAGATTCAAGTAACACTTGGGTGACAGCTGGCACTGTCCTTGGGGACATGGTGGAAACGTGATTGCTGACCACAGAGGAGCCCAAGGGGTCGCACGCTCCCTCTCTCACTGTGCCATGTGGAATGTTCCACCAGAGTTTTCTTGCCCACCTTACTCACACAACAAAGTCTCCTCCTTACTTCCTATCTCTCTGTTCTTTTAGAGAAGAAATCCTCCACATTATCACTAAAGTGCATCCCTGCCACTGTCAAACCCGGTGCTGTGTCAGATAAAACCATCAAGATGATTCCCAATTCTTCCTTAGCTGCCAGACAGGCAGCGCAAAGGAGTTGCAGTTCTTCTGCTGTCTAGTCTCTCCCTTCACCCCATGCCCAGAAATCTACCATGAGGGTTTCTCCCCTCCCGGCCCTCAGGGGCCTTAAATCCCATGACATCATCGTCCATAGCACCCAACTCCAATTTCTCCAAAGTTTCCTCTTTGCATCTATCGGATCCCCTTCACTCCAGGCCTTGGCAGCGGGCACACTGCTATGGACAGCTTATCGGGCTGGCTGCCACCCAGAAGCCCGAATCATAAACTCTGTAGCTGCTTAGTCGCAAGAAACCCGCCCCAGCATAGAAAACTTGTCATGGGTCGTCAGCTCTATAGACAAAGGATCCCTCTTCAGGAACGTCTTGGCAACCCGTTTGCACTGGTTCAAATGTCCTCCCCTGGCCACATGGGGAGGCACCTTGTGCAAGATACCAAGGAAGACCAGAAATATCTGGTCAGAAATCCATGGGAGAAATCCATGCTTGAAACCTCCATCAGGTTTGAAGGGAATTCAGGTGATGCCCCGAACCTCTTCAGGTTGAAGCCTCCTGTAAATGTGTCCAGGACCCTGGATTCTGTACCTAGGAGCGCTCTCTTATTCTTGGCTGCAGGTCACCCCACGTGGGAGGATCCACCTCCAAGCCAAAAGAAACACCTCTGGGGTATATCCCTAAGAACTGGGCATTTTTTAAATAGAAGGGCCAAGAAAGGAAGAAGTTCTACTGTACTAGTGCCTGGCCTTTGTATAAGTTGGGGAATGAAGAAAGATGGCCTGAAAACGGCTCTCTGAATGATATCACGCTGCAATTGGATCTTCGTTGCCTCAGGAAAGTAGACTGAGGTTCCCTATCTTCATATTTTCATGGTCCTTAACAAAACCCTGCCCCATATGACTCTTGTAATTTAAAGCCTGGGGAAGCGGAAAACTCTCCCGACACTTTAGACGATCCCCATCTAAGTTCTCCCACCTCTCGGGGGGAAACTAAGCTCCCCCTTCTCCCGGCAGTAAGTACCCCTTCTTCTCCAGAGTCACCGACTTTTCTTGGTCCCCCTGACTGATCCCAACCTCCATCTCCCTGTGTCCCTCCATTACTCCAACAAAAGAGAAACCAGTCCCTCTGGGGTGACCTGCAGCAAAGCTCCCTGTGACCCAGGATCAGGGAAATTCTGCCCTCCTAGGGAAGGGGTGAATGGCAAAGCCACAGTCAGAGTACACGTGCCCGTCTCTTTAACTGACTCAGCCCAGTGCACACAGAAACCAGGCCGGCTTTCTGAAGACCCCACAAGTTTGCTGGAGAGTTTCACGCCCTCTGGTCCATGATTTAACTTGGAAGGATGTCCGAGCAGTCCTCTCTGCTTGCTGTACTCCTCAGGAAACAGAATCTGGACAGTAGCCCAGGGCCGCACTGACCAGAGGGACTGCCCTCAGTCCCGAAGGGGAAGCAGGGCTCCTGCTCCCGAGATGGCCCTGCTGGACGACTGAGGCGGCCTGGAGATTCTGGGGGCTTCCCGCAGTGAGACAGCCATCTCCATCGAGAAACCCTGGAGAGTCTTTGACGTGGCAGGTAAGAAAACTGATTTATTAATTGATACGGGAACCACTTGCTCTGTCTTAATTTCTCACGCTGGACCTCTCTCCAAAAGCTCTACCATGACTGGTGTTGATGAGAAGCCTCACACGTATCACTTCCTGGGCTCTCACTTCCCAGTTCCAGCAGCGGTTAATTTCAGTTGCCCTTTCAGCTGCGCCTCAGTGGCCAACCCTTGTCCTTGGGAGGAACCTCCCGAGTTCCTTCGGGGCCATACCGAGCAGTCCCTTATCTTGACTCTAAGACAGACCAGCCGGAAAAGCAAAGTCCTATTCCTGGCTATATTCTACAAGCAGTGGACCCTTCACTGCGGGACAAAGGAATCCCTGGAAGGGCCATAAATTCCCAACTTGTAAGAATTAGCCTTAGGCCAGAAACCACCTATTTTAACAAGAGTTAAAGTTCCCCATAAAGCTGGAAGCAAAGAAGGGTTTTACAACCCCTTGTGGATACTTACAAATACTTACTAGTCTTTACAGATACCTTTACTGGATGGATAGAGGCTTTCCCTACTAGAACAGAGAGGGCAACTGAAGTGGCTAAGGCTCTCCAAAGGGAAATTATTCCTAGATTCAGGTTGCCCCATCACCTTCAGAGTGACAATGGCCCTTCGTAGNTACTAGTCTTTACAGATACCTTTACTGGATGGATAGAGGCTTTCCCTACTAGAACAGAGAGGGCAACTGGAGTGGCTAAGGCTCTCCTAAGGGAAATTATTCCTAGATTCAGGTTGCCCCATCACCTTCAGAGTGACAACGGCCCTTCGTAGCCAAGATCACTCACCAGGTTCTGCAGACTTTAGGAATTAAGTCCCACCCCCATTCAGCCTCAGGAAAAGTGGAATAGGCTAAACATACCCTAAAGAAAACCTTGGCAAGCTGCCAGGAAACGTCAGCGTTGCAGTATCACCTGCTGCTAGTAGCTCTTTTAAGGGTCAGGGCAGCCCCTAAGACAACCACTAAGTTAAGCCTTTTTGAAGTGACACACAGGAAGGCCATTCCTTATTCTAGACATGCTAACTGACCCAGAAACCCAGCCTCGTCTTAAATGATTATAAATCTGGGTCACGTCCAGATATGGCAACAGACTATAGTCCTCTCCAGATGACAGTCCAAGACTGCCGTAAGCCCTGGAGACTGGGTACGTTTATAGATCTGGAAGAATCGCTCCCTGGTGACCAGCTGCTCCCAAAATGGAAGGGTCCTTACCAAGTCTTGCTGAGCACCCCATAGCCGTTCAACTCCAGGGGAGTNTCCAAGACTGCTGTAAGCCCTGGAGACTGGGTACGTTTATAGATCTGGAAGAATCGCTCCCTGGTGACCAGCTGCTCCCAAAATGGAAGGGTCCTTACCAAGTCTTGCTGAGCACCCCATAGCCGTTCAACTCCAGGGGAGTCACCAGCTGGGTTCACTGGTCCAGGATTAAGCCTGTCCCCATTGACACGTTACAGGAACCCGAAGACCCACATTCCAGCCATCCCTGTGAATCCATGCCTTTCTCGGAGTCTCCACAGGATGCAGGATAACCTGAAAATTCCAGGTGGCTATTGAGCCACTCCAAGACCTGAAGCTCTTATTCAAAAAGATCAGAAAGACTTCTGAGACCCTACTTCAAGCTACTACAGGCCAGAGACATCTGAGATCAATCTTACAATTTTAGGAACCAATAAAAGAAGAAGCTAAACTCAAAGTTAGCAGAAAGAAGGAAATAACAAAAATTAGAGCAGAAATGAAGTGTAGAATGGAAAAGCAACAGATAAAATTAATGAAAGTTGTTGAATCAATCAACAAAATTGACAAACCTATAGCTAGATGGACTAAGGGGAAAAAGTGATGCCTAAACTCACTAAAAGCAGAAATGAAAATGACATTACTAGTGATTCTACAGAAATAAAAAAGATTATGAGTACCACAAATATTATTATTAATAACTGTTAATCCAACAAATTGGATAACCTAGATGAAAGAGACAAATTTCTAGAAACACAAAATCTACCAAGACTGTATCAAAGAAACAGAAATGCTGAATGAGCTTATATATAACTAGTAAGAAGATTGAATTCGTTATCAGTCTCCCAAGAAAGGAAAGGCCCAGACCTGATGACTTTACTGGTGAATTCTGCCAAACATTTAAAGAGCTAAAGCCAATCCTCAAACTTACCCCCCACAAAACTGAAGAGAGCAAAATCGGGGAGAACAAGATGGCAGAGGAATAGGTGGATGTGGAGTACATCTCTCTCCACGGATACATCAGGAATGCACCTTCAGACACAGAACCCCAGCTGAGAGTGGACAGGAGAACCTGACCAGCAGAAGAGAATATATAGAACCACGCAAAACTCAGTAGGACGAGGGAACTAGGGGGAAACCAGGAGTGTGAGTAGGACTGGACCTGCCCTCAGCAGGTGGGGGCACTGAAGCAGGGGTCCGATCCCCACATCAGGGCAACTGTCTGAGTCAGAGGAGAAACATTTAAGGCTGAGAGTGAACAGCTGATCTGGGGCGGCCTAAACGGAATGAGAATCAGACAGTCCTTGCCGCAGCCATACATACCCCGGACAGGGATGCCGGTCCCCTGGAAGGTGCAGCAGCTGGGAGCTGGAGTTTAGGGATTGTGGAGCAATCCCAGGGTGAGGGCTGCTGTTGACTGCGGAGAGATGGATCGAGGGGATGTGAGGAAGGAGATTATGGCACGAAACGCCTGTGGAGGAAAGCCAGGCAGCCCTAGAAGCAAGGCGATACTGCTGATTCACGTGTAGGGGGTGGGACCATCACCATAGCCTCTCTCCCCCCACACACCAGCATTGGCAGCTGAGCAATAGAGAGGCTGGCCCATCAAATGCCTGAGGCACTAAACTCCAGAGTAGGACCCCACCCAGGGTGCCCCTTAAGTGACTGATGCACCGAACTCCAGAGAAGCACCCCACCCAGGATGCCCCTTCAAGTGCCTGAACTGCCGAACAAAAGAGCAGGACCCCAGGCAAGGAAGCCCTCTAAGTGTCTGAACAGGCGGACCTACGGAGAAAGACTGGCCAAAGAGGCCTTTTGATCGCCAGCTGCAAGAGCTCGAGAAAAGCCTCTGATAGGGCCACAACTCCTGGGGCGGAGGCAGCCCACGTCCCTGCACACTTGGCGCCGCCAGGGTCCCTGCAAGCCAAGCAGCTGCCCCGCCTTCACACTCAGCTCTGCCTGGGGCACGTCCACGTCTGCAGGGTTTCTTTGGCCGTGTGCAGCCCTGCAGCCCTGTCGACTGGCCTGCCAGGCTTCTCTGTCGGAGGTGGGTGGGGGCAGGGGAGGCTGTTCTCCAGGCAAGAATACTGGAGCATATTGGCCAACACTGGTTGCCACACCCTTCTAGAGCACTGTATCTCCTGCTGCCCTAGCCGCCAACTCTGAGTACCTGGTGCTGCCAGAACCCCTGAGACCCAAGCAGCTGCACCACCTCCACAGCTGGCAGAGGTGGAAATGAAACCACAGTTGAAACCCGTGGGCAGTGTAGCTAAGGGAAAGACCCAAAAGCTCCCCACCAGCTGTACAAGCTGCAGATTAAATCCACAGGATCAACTAGGCAGATTCTGGGTCTATGGAATATATAAAAGGTCATTGAGAGCTCCCACAAAAGAAAACACATTACTTCTGATAGCTATGGGCATTGGAGGTAAGAACACACTAGGACCAGATTAGAATCTGAGCTGCCCCGACAGCAGGTCCAGAGATCAGCACAGTGTTGGAGGGCATCCTAGGGAGGTGAGGTGGACTGTGACTCCCAGCAAGGGAAAGGACTCTGACAGCAGTGACTCAAGAAAAACATTTATTATTCTTATGTTTTGAGCATATTCAAAAGCAGAGACATTACTTTGCCAACAAAGATCCGTCTAGTCAAGGCTATGGTTTTTCCAGTGGTCATGTATGGATGTGAGAGTTGGACTGTGAAGAAGGCTGAGCGCCAAAGAATTGATGCTTTTGAAATGTGGTGTTGGAGAAGACTCTTGAGAGTCCCTTGGACTGCAAGGAGATCCAACCAGTTCATTCTAAAGGAGACCAGTCCTGGGATTTCTTTGGAAGGACTGATGCTAAAGCTGAAACTCCAGTACTTTGGCCACCTCATGCGAAGAGTTGACTCATTGGAAAAGACTCTGATGGTGGGAGGGATTGGGGGCAGGAGGAGAAGGGGACGACTGAGGATGAGATGGCTGGATGGCATCATGGACTCGATGGACGTGAGTCTGAGTGAACTCCGGGAGTTGGTGATGGACAGGGAGGCCTGGTGTGCTGCGATTCATGGGGTCGCAAAGAGTCGGACACAACTGAACGACTAAACTGATAGATTCTTTTGGAATTCCACTCCCTCCAAATCTAATTAAGCTTCTGAGCTCTTTTTCCCTCACATTTTTTATAGTTGTTATAAACCTCTGCCTCTACGTTGGGCTTTTGCAGTTCTGTGTTTTCCTTTTGTTTTTCTTCCTTTTTCTCTTTTTTATAATTTTTTTTCAAACCTACTATATTCTTTCTACATTTATTCCTTTGCCTTTCCTACTGTTCTTTTCCCCTTGCTGTTAATATTTAATGTATATAAATCTTCTTCATCTACCTTTATTTAACTTTGCATATCTATTCTTCTCTTTTCTTTCTTACCTTTCCTCTCAACATATTTGTTAGTTTTGTTTTCATTTATTTATTCCCCACCTGGCACCTTGCTTTAGTTTTGTTTTCCAGTTTGTGCCTTAGTTAACTGGTAAATATAATTTTTGATTTCGTTTGTTTACCAGGTGAATCTACTGTACTTTATTTAAGTTGGACTGTTTTGAGTTTGCTGGAAGTTCTAGCCGGAGCGATTAGGCAAGAAATAGAAATACGAAGCATCCAAATTCTAAAGGAAGAAGTAAAATCCTTTCTATTTGTTGATGATAAGATCTTATGTGTAGAAAACCTTAAAGATTCTGCAAAACAAAATAAACAAACTGAGATAATAACTGTTAGAGACAATAAACAATTGCAGCAAATTAGGAGACAAAGTCAACACAAAAAAATCGGTTGTACTTCCGTACATTAACTATGAACAGTTTAAAAGGNTCTATTTGTTGATGATAAGATCTTATGTGTAGAAAACCTTAAAGATTCTGCAAAACAAAATAAACAAACTGAGATAATACCTGTTAGAGACAATAAACAATTGCAGCAAATTAGGAGACAAAGTCAACACAAAAAAATCAGTTGTACTTCCGTACATTAACTATGAACAGTTTAAAAGGAAAATTACGAAACAGTTCAACTGACGACAGCATAAAAAAAAATACTTGGGTGTTAACCAAAGAGGTAAAAGACTTGTAAATAAATTACAAGACATTGTTGAAAGAATGATAAGTCATAAAATAGTAGAAACACATATCATGCTCATGGTTAGAAGATTTAATATTAGGATGTCACTACCCCAAAAGAACTGACTGATTCAATGCAAGCCCTATCAAAATCCCAATGACTTTTTTTTCCTGCAGAAATAGAATGTGTGTGTTAGTTGCTCAGTCATGTCTGGCTCTTTGTGACCCCACGGACTGTAGCCCGCCAGGCTCCTCTGTCCATGGGATTCCTCCAGGAAAGAATACTGGAGTGGACTGCCATTCCATTCTCTAAGAAATAGAATGATCCACTTTAAATTCACATGGAAGTTCAGGGGACCCAAAATAGCTAAAACAATCTTGAAAAACAACAAGTCTGGAAGACTCACATTTCTTGATTTCAAATTTCTTAACAAATTCATCAAAACAGTGTGATAGTGACATGACTGGACTAGAATGGGGACCTAGAAACAAACCCTTGCATATATGGCCAGATCACTCATTGACAAGGGTGTCAAGACCATTCACTGGGGGAAGGACAGCCTTTTAACAAATGGGAAAACTGATTGTCCATGGGTAAAAAGAAGTTGGATCCTTAATACCATGTACAAAAATTATCTCAAAAAAAAAAAAAGAGCTAAACAAATGTAAGACCTACAACTATAAAAGTCTTGGAAGAAAACAAAAAGGGAAAGCTTCACAACACTGGATTTAGCAATGATTTCTTGAATATGACACCAGAGGCACAGGCAACAAAAGAAACAGACAAATTAGACTTATGAAAAAATTTAAACATTTTGGACACCAAAAGACATTACGAACAGAGTAAGAAAGCAACCCAGAAAACGGGAGAAAAAACTGGCAAATCAGATTTTTGATAAGTAATTAACATCTTCAGTTCAGTCGCTCAGTCGTGTCCAACTCTGTGACCCCGTGAACCGCAGCACGCCAGGCCTCCCTGTCCATCACCAGCTCCCGGAGTTCACCCAAACCCATGTCCATTGAGTCAATGATGCCATCCAGCCATCTCATCCTCGGTCGTCCCCTTCTCCTCCTGGCCTCAATCTTTCCCAGCATCAGGGTCTTTTCAAATGAGTCAGCTCTTCGCATGAGGTGGCCAAAGTATTAGAGTTTCAGCTTCAACATCAGCCCTTCTAATGGACACCCAGGACTGATCTCTTTTAGGATGGCCTGGTTGGATCTCCTCGCAGGCCAAGGGACTCTCAAGAGTCTTCTCCAACACCACAGTTCAAAAGCATCAATTCTTCAGCGCTCAGCTTTCTTCACAGTCCAACTCTCACACCCATACATGACCACAGGAAAAACCATGGCCTTGACTAGACGGACCTTTGTTGACAAAGTAATGTCTCTGCTTTTCAGTATGCTGTCCAGGTTGGTTATAACTTTCATCTCGAATACGTAGAAAACTCCAAAACTCAACAACAACAAAACCCAGTTCAAAACTGGTCCAAAAGGGGGTTTCCTGGTGATCTAGTAGTCAAGCATCTGTCCTGCAACGCAGGCGATGAGGGCTCAGTCCCTGGTCCGAGAAGAGCCCGTGTGCCACAGCTATCGAGCCTGCGCTCTGGAGCCTGCGAGCTGCGACTACTGAGGCCACATGCATAAAGCCCAGGCTCCGACACAAGAGGAGCCACCACAGTGAGAGGCCCGCGCACCGCAACAAACAGCAGGCCCTGCTCACTGCAAACAGAGAAAGCCTGCACGCAGCAGTGAGCACTCAGTGCAGCCAAATAGAATCAATTGTTTCAAACTTGTTTAGCTTTTTTTTAAAGAATGGTCAAAGGACTCAAATAGACACTTCTCTTAAGAAGATATCCAAAGCACACGAAGAGATGCTCAATGCCAGTGATCACTAGGGAAATGCAAATCAAAACTGTAATAACACCTCCTACCCATTAGGCTGGCTTTCATTTTTAAAGACGCAGGCAGAAAATAACGAGTGTTAGGGAGCATGTAGAGAAAGGGCACTTTGTACGTTGGTGGTGGGAATGGAGAGTGGTACAGCTGCTGTGAGAACAGTATGCTGGTGTCTCCTCAAAAACTTAAACAGAATCACCATGAAAGAAGTGAAAGTGTTAGTGGCTCAGCCTTGTTCGACCCTTTGCGATCCCAGAGACTGTGGCCTGCCAGGCTCCTCTGTCCATGGAATTCCTCAGGCAAGAATACTGGAGTGGGTAGCCATTGCCTTCTCCAAGGGATCTTTCTGACCCAGGGATTGAACCTGGGTCTCCTGCAATTGGAAGCAGATTCTTTACCATCTCAGCCACCAGGGAAGCCCATTTTTCTTCACAATTAAAATAAATAATTATCCTGATTTCCTCAAAGCAATGATTGAAGCCCAGAGGAGTGATCAGCTTGCCTAAGTGTAGATGGCTTTTATGTATTAATATCATTGCTGAGGATTCAAACAAGTCTGTCCACACTCAAGTGATAGCTCTTTTCACTGAAGGGCATTAAAAAAAAATGAATAAAAAGTTGAATGAAAGTTCACTAATTTGTGAGTTTCTATCCTATGCCACCATGGGTCTGTCACTAATATAGACTTCAAAGTTTGAAATTTTTAAGTCAATATAATGGAAAAACTTAGAACATTTATCATGGACTGTGTAAAGACTCCAAGAAGGGGCTTCTGTGGTGGTCCAGTGGATAAGAATACCCCTACCAATGCAAGGGACACCGGTTTGATCCCTGGTCCAGGAAGATCCCACATGCTGCAGAGCAACTAAGCTAGTGCCCCGCAAGTACTGAAGCACTCCCATCTAGAGTCCAAGCTCCACAATTAAGAGAAGCAACCGCCGTGGGAAGACTTCACACCACGACTAAAGAGTAGCGCCCACTCGCTGCAACTTTAGAAAGCCTGAGTGAGTGCAGCAATGAAGACGCAGTGCAGCCACAACTTAAATAAATAGATCTTAAAAAAAAAACTTCATGGAAAAGGTAAACTTTATGCTCAAACAGAGGTGAGAGACTCGGGACTTCCCTGGTAGTCCAGTGGTTAGGACGCTATGCTCCCAATGCAGGGGCCCAGGTTTGATCCCTGATCAGGGAACTAGAGCCTACATGGGGTAAATAAGACCTGGCACATACATTTCTTTTTTTTTAAATGAAGTGAGTGACTCTCTCTCAAGAAGGCTGCTGGAGAATTACTGCTCAAGCTGGGGGTTGAACCATATGACTTCTAAAATTCAGGTATAATTCATTTTAGCACTCATCACAGTTATTACTTTAAAAAAAAAAACCAAATTGAAGGTTTCTGACCACACCACATTGTCAGATGACAGCATTTTTTAGTAATAAAATATTTTTTAATTAAAGCATGTACATTGTTTTAAAGACATAATTCTATTGCACACTATACAGTATAGCATACACATAACTGTTATATGTGCTGGGAAATAAAAATCACGTGACTCACGTGCTTGCTATGTTGCCTTGATTGTGGTGGCTGCCTCTATCCTAACAGTCCACAGGGAAGGGAGACAGGCAGGTCCCAGGGCTGGGAGCCCTGAGGAGGAGAGAAGCCCCCCTGCCGTAAAGGACCCCTGGGACTTCCCTCTTTGATAACATCACCGGCACTTACTGGTTCCCCAAGTTTGCTGGCATAAACGTGATGCTCAGACCCAGAAACACTAGGTGAGTGAAGAAGGGAACGCCTGAGCACCTTGAATGAAAAGGTATCGTCCCCTGTGAGGCAGCAACCTGAATGCCAGCTCCACCACCTCTTGTGTGACTATGGGCACCTCCCTTGACCTCTCTGGGTCTCAGTCTTCCCTTCTGTAAAATGGGGATAACAGCACACCTTCCTTATAGGTCATAGTATTGAGTACAATATGTAAAGTCCTTAGAGCACCAGCCCCACTCGGGCATCCCCAGCACCCACCAGGACGGATGCTGTTCAGCATCTCACATTCATTATTATTGCTTATTGATCACTTATTGATCCAGGCTGCACATTCCAAGTGGGCACGTGTTCCTCACATTCTCTGCTCTGACCCTGGTGCCCTTCCAGGACTTCCCTGGCGTGTTTTGGGAGAAAGAAAACGTGGTAAAGTGAACGCATGAGCACATCCCCACATACGCTGTCTTATTTAAAATCCTCACAATATCACGAGGTGGGGATGACGATGACCCTTACCCTAACGATTTTGTCATCTTATTGATCTGAAGAGCTTAAAAATAGATTAAATCCTGAAATAAAAGTTTGAGGAATCTAATAGAGTGACCAAGTATTATTAGTATGGGAAATATTTCAGGTCTAGGAGGAGGTGTACATGAAAAGTTTTCTATAGAAGTTGTTATATTCTTCCCTTCCCACTGCCAGGGAAGGGAAGCGCCTCACAAACCCAAACACCCTGAAGAAGTTCCACTGAGATCCTAAAGGGCCGAGATGGAGACGCAGGCAGATGCCCTCCCCTCTGCAGCCTCAGTCTGCCTGTCCAGTGGGAGCGACCTCACTCACTCCACAGGGTGGACGGGAGAACCACAAGAGAGGATGGTGACAGTGAGAGAGCATACAGCAGGTGCTCACTAGAAGGTCCTTCCCATCCCCCTTGCAGTGGAGGCTTGGGCGGCCCCCTTACAGCATCCCATGGAGGAAACAGGCCCAGAGAGGTATGGTGACTTGCGCAAGGTCACACAGCACCGAAGGCCGACTTAAATAAGCACGGCATGCTGGTGGGGGGTGCTGCCGTGTCCCGGCCTCGCCTTTGCCTGGACCCCTCTCTGGGGACTGTAGGTGTGTGGAAATGGGCAGATGGACCTTCCCGTGTCTTTCCCGGGAAATAGTAACGAGAATAACTTCCTCTCACTCCCCATGCTTATTCTGTGGACATTCTGGCTGCCGTGTCCTCGCTCCGCCCGCCGCGGTCCGTTTCTTTCTCTGGCGGTTTCTGAGGCAGCTATGGATCGCTTTGCGTGGTCTTCGTGTCATCAGAGTTCACTGAGAGAGCTCAGGGAGGGGTCCGAGAGGCGTCCTGTGTGCACGCTTTTTAAGGTGCACACCCTCCGAGGTGGCCCGACAAGCTGTCACCTGGACGCTGGCCTGGGCTGCGGTTCGGAGGCCACCGTCTTGCCTCAGTGACACCCGCAGAGTCGCCGTCACTTTGGGGTACGGAGCACTGATCATGAGGACTACCCGAGGCCGACAGGTCCGGGGACCCAGATCCCGGGCCCTCAGAGGGGCACCCTGGACGGCGGGATTTTTGTGTATACAATTTTTCATTAATTTTTTGGCTGTGCTGGGTCTTCGTCGCTGTGCGGACTTTTTTCCAAACTGCGGCGGAGCGGAGTGCGCGGGCCTCTCCCCGCGGGGGCTCCTCTGGCTGCAGCGGAGGGGCTCTAGGGCCTGCGGGCTTTTGTAATTGCGGCACGTGGGCTCGGTGGTAATGGCTCACGGGCTTAGTTGCTTCGCTGCACTTGGGATCTTCCCAGATCAGGGATCAAACCTGTGTCTCTGGCACTGGCAGGTAGACTCTTCACCACTGAGCCCGCAGGGAAGCCCCAGGAGGGGGCTTTGTGCGGTCTTCAGTGCTGCCAGCCTCTGGCCCTCGGCTCCTTGTTCCCTGATGCTCAGAAACCCAGCCCCCTACCTCCTTACCCCAGTGGGTCTCACATTTGATGGTAAGTTGCCATCACTCAGAGGGCTTGTTGAAACCCAGTCACTGGGCCCACTCCCAGGATGCTGGTTGCTGGAGGGCTAGATCAGGCCTGAGAATGTGTGTTTCTAACAAGTTCCCAGGCCACACCACCTCCCTTAGTCTGGGGACCGCCCTGGAGCACCTTGGGGGTGGGGATGGGGTCACAGCAGCAGTGACAGGAAAAGAAGCGTTAGGCACAAGTGGCCACCAAATGCCTGCCAGATTCCAGGCTCCAAATGGAACCCTTCACATAAATATCTCATGGCTCCTCACCTCACCCCATGAGGCAGGTGCTGTTAATACCCCATTACACAGATGAGCAAACTGAGGCCCAGGGAGATTAAATGGCCTTCCTGCCTAGTCTAGGAATGTCTGCACTGGGCTGTCACAGCCTTCCAAACCACTGGGGAGGCCTCTAGGTGGAGGGCTGCTAATGGCTCCTCCCACGAGGGCACGTGTTCCAAGACAGAAGGCCGCAGGTCACCCAGCTGGTGAGAGCCGATGCCAGGGCAGAAACCCAGGCCTGTCATCTCTGCAGTCTGTGTTTGTATTCTGGAGATGTAAGGACAGTCCCCCCCTCCCCCCGCCTCCCCTCACCC
>SJYX01011180.1:619804-636943 GCA_006410675.1 Oreotragus oreotragus
GCCAAGCCCTTACCCACCCACCCAAGTCCCTCCACACAGGCTGGTCCCCCCTGCCTTGACTGCCTCCTCTGCCTGGCTCACGCACTCTTTGGGTCCAGATTGAACATCAGATCCTCAGAGAAGCCTCTCCTGACCTCCTGATGATGGTGCACCATCATCTCCTCTCCATCAGTCTCTCATAAACTGGGCATTGTGTGTGCTCAGTTGCTTAGTCATGTCCAACTCTTTAACAACACCAGGAACTAGAGCCTGCTAGGCTCCTCTGACCGTGGAATTTTTCAGGCAAGAATACTGGAATACTTGCAATTTCCTCTTCCAGGGGATCTTCCCAACGCCGGGATCATACCCAAGTCTCCTGCATCGGCAGATGGATTCATCACCACTGAGCCACCTAGGAGGCCCGTGTGTGTGCTTAGTAACTCAGTCGTGTCTGACTCTTTGCAACCCTGTGGACCGCAGCCCGCCAGGCTTCTTTGCCCATGGGATTCTCCAGGCAGAATACTGGAGTCGGTAGCCATGTCCTCTTCCAGGGGATCTTCCCAACCCAGGGATCAAACCCAGTCTCCCACATTGCAGGTGGATTCTTTACCATCTGAACCACCAGGAAAGTTCATGAATACTGGAGTGGGTAGCCTATGCCTTCTCCAGGGGATCTTCCCAACCCAGCACTTGAACTGGGGTCTCCTACATTGCAGGCGGATTCTTTACCAGCTGATCTACCAGGGAAGCCTGGGAGGTCCGTATCTCTACTTAAATATTTATTTGCAGTTTGCTTACTAATGATGGCAAGGAAAGTTCATGAATACTGGAGTGGGTAGCCTATGCCTTCTCCAGGGGATCTTCCCAACCCAGCACTTGAACTGGGGTCTCCTACATTGCAGGCGGATTCTTTACCAGCTGATCTACCAGGGAAGCCTGGGAGGTCCGTATCTCTACTTAAATATTTATTTGCAGTTTGCTTACTAATGATGGCAACTGCCCCTGCTTTAGGGGAAATGGACCATGTTGGTTTTATGCGCCATTGCACCCCCATTGCTAGACTATAAAGGACACTCGGACACTCATTTGTTCGGTGAATGAATAGTGAAGCGAATGAATGAATGGTCACTCACTTTTACGACTCTTCTCCGTATATCCTGGTTAAAAGGCCTAGTTATTTACCTTCATCTAAGAGATTTCTCTGAAAAGCTGGCCAAGATGCTGATTGGCTGTTGGCCCTAGGTGAATAAAGGCTCGAGTTTATGCCTTACTGATGCTTGCCCCTCAAGCAGGTGCTCTGTGAATGGGGGTGATGTGTTGGTCCTCTCAGGTTCACCCATCTTTAAAAACTCCACCCAGGTGACTGTGAACCTTGAACTAGGGATGCAGTGCATGTGGGGCCCCAAACACATCACTGGGACCATGAGAACTCAGTTTACCCTCATTCCCAGAGGGCACCCCACAGACTGTCTGCAAGGATGAGGCTCCCTCTATTCTGTGATGGGGGGCTTCTGTGTCTGTCACAGAGGTGGGTCTCTTGAAGAGTTCTTTTTTGCGTTTCCCTATCCCTGGCTAATGAAAGTGTTAGTCGTTCAGTTGTGTCCAACTCTTCACGACCCCAGGGACACCAGGCTCCTCTGTCCATGGAATTCTCCAAGCAAGAATACTGGAGTGGGTGGCCATTCCTTCTCCAGAAGATCTTTCTGATCCAGGGATCGAACCTGAGTCTCCCACATTGCAGGCAGATTCTTTACCATCTGAGCCACCAGAGAGGGCCATAAAGAGGGCTGAGCACTGAAGAATTGATGCTTTTGAACTGTGGTGCTAGAGAAAACTCTCAAGGGTCCCAGACAGCAAGGAGATCAAACCAGTCCATCCTAAAGGAAACCAACCCTCAATACTCATTGGAAGACTGATGCGGAAGCTCCAATATTTGGACCGCCTGATGCAAAGAGCTGACTCACTGGAAGACTCTGATGCTGGGAAAGATTGAAGGCAAGAGGATAAGGGAGAGAGAGAGCTTGAGATGGCTGGATGTCATCATCGACTCAACGGACATGAGTTTGAGCAAACTCTGGAAGATAGCGAGGGACAGAGAAGCCTGGCGTGCTGCAGTCCATGGGGTCGCAAAGAGCTGGACGTGACTGACTGAACATCATCATCATCCCTGGCTAGGAGGAGGAAAGCAAAGCCTGGATCACCCAGAGGCTGACAATTTACTGATGCCGAGTACTGTAAAAGCTTTTTCATTCTTTACAAATCAAAACTGTTTCCCTGTCCCACTTGAAATGAATTAGGTGAATTAGAGTGGGCTGATTTGTCAAGTTACACGCACACATGGGCCATAATTCTGATTTATCTTGGCAGTACAAGTGCAATGTCTTAAAACTCACCTTTTTTGTTGCTGTTGCCACAGCCCACCTTGTTAAAAAAATTGCATTTCTGTTTCTGAAGATTCACAAAGGCTGCTGGTGCTTCTATTTCTTCATTTTGAAACCTCTCAGCATTTAGTCTCAAGGACAGGTACCAGCCTCTTCTTTTCTGAGGATCTCACCCATGGCTTTGAACACCATCTATGCACACGCATGATACCCCAGTGTATTCATTCCGCCTCCCACAGGAATGCCTAATGGGCATCTCAAACTAAGTGTGCCCCAAACAGAACTTTCAAGGGCTCCCCCAGAATTGCTCCCCAACCAAGGTAAAGGACGTTTCCCACAGGTTGTTCAAGCTAAAACCTGAGTCACACTGGACTCCTCTCCATCACCCTCTTCCCTCTATGTTCAATCCATCAGCAAGTTCTTTCTGCTCTGCCTTCAAATTTTGTCCATATAGGTTGCTTTGTGTTCACCTCAAATTCATGTCTACCTGAATCTCAGAATGTGGCCTTGTTTGGAAATAGGCTCATGTCATCGTGGCATAGGGCGTCCTAAATCCAATGACTGGTGTCCTTATAACAAGAGGAGACACACAGAGACAAGGCTGTGTGAAGACGGATGGAGAGACTGGAGTGATGCTGCTGCACCAAGAATGGGTAGCCACCACCAGAAGCTGGAAGACACAAGAAAGGACCAGAGACTCCAGAGGGAGCGTGGCCCTGCCAATACCCTGATTTGGGACCTACAACCTCGAGGATTCTTGGAGAATAAGTTTCTGTTATTTTAAGTCACCAGGTTTGTAGTAGTTTCTTACAGAAGTCACAGGAAACCAACACAGTATCCAGATCCATCTGCTTCTCCAGGTTACCATCGACCTCACCTTGAGACCCAGTCTGACTGCTGGGCTCTGTTTACCTCCATGTGCTCATGTACACACACACATATAACACATGCAAATTATATATAAGCAGGGATGTAAATGTATAGGCCATGTGTATAATAGACTCTAGTGTATCACATGTATGTGACACTTAATAAGATTGAGAATATTTCCTTCCCAGAAAGTTCTCTCCTATGGATGCAACTACAGATGATCATACTAAGTGAAGTAAGTCAGAAAAAGACAAATATCATATGATATCACATGCAGGATCTAAAATATGGCACAAATGAACCTGTTTACAAAACAGGAATAGACTCACAGACACACAGAACAGACTGTGGTTGCTAGATGGAGTAGGAGTCTGGGGTTAGTACATCCAAACTATTATGTATAGGGTGGATTAACAACACGATCCTCCTGTATAGCACATGGAACTATGTCCAGTCTCCTAGGATAAACCATATGGGAAAAAAAATATAAAAAAGAACATATGTGTACAGCTGAGTTACCTGTTTGTACAGCAGAAATTAACATGACATTGTAAATCAATTATACTTCAACTTAAAAAATAAAAGTTCTCTCCTACCCTTTCCAGTTAATTTCTGCCCCACCCCGCCAGGCACCCACTTTCTGATTTCTATCACCACAGATTAGTTCGCCTGTTCCTTGGTGTCATATAAATCAAATTGTATAGTATCCGCTCACTGTATCCAGCTTCTTTCACTCAGCATAATCTTTGGGAGACTCATCCACGGTGATATGTCTATCAATAATTCAATCTCTTATTGCAGAATTAGTCCACTGAATCAAATAATGTTTTAAAAATACACTCAGGGACTTCCCGGGTGGTCCAGTAGTTAATAATCTGACTGCCAATGCAGGGGACATGGGTTCCATCACTGGTCCAGGAAGATTCCACATGCTGTGTGGCACCTAAGTCCGTGTGCCACAACTCTGAAGCCTATGCTCTCCAAAAAGAGAACCCACTGTAGTGAGGAGCCCGCACACTATAGCTAGAGAGTAGCCCCCGTCTGCCACAACTAGAGAAAGCCCGATCACAGCAGCGAAGATCCAGCACAAACAAATAAATGAAAAAATACAATCAGATATCATCACCATGCCTGAAACTCATGAAATGAAGTAACGTGCAAGAAAATTCAAAAATAGGTTATGCGTTGTGTATTATTCACTGAAAAAGTGAAAGTCACTCAGTCGTGCGACTCTTTGCAACCCCATGGACTGTAGCCCACCAGGCTCATGCTATTGATAGATATCCCTGGTTCCCTCCTTCTGGACACTCTTTGATGTCAGGCATAACCACGTGAGTTGCTTTTAGCTAATGAATTTGAAAGGAAGTGATACGTGTCTGTTCCAGGTAGAATCTTGCATGGCTGGTGCATGATCCCCTTCACTCTTCCCTCTGCTGACATGCAAGTTTGTGTTGAGAGAGACCCTCTACTGGCCTGGGCAACAGAGTAGCTCCAGTGACCACAGCCCTCTTGCTGACCTCTACTGAACACGTGTTACAAACAAGAAATAAACTTGTCGAATGAAGACAAAGACATTGGTAGGTGTTTGTTACTACAGCGGGGCTTCACTGGTGGCTCAGAGGTTAAAGCGTCTGCCTGGAATGCAGGAGACCCGGGTTTGATCCCTGGGCTGGGAAGATCCCCTGGAGAAGGAAATGGCAACCCACTCCAGTACTCTTGCCTGGAGAATCCCATGGAGGGTGGAGCCTGGTAAGCTACAGTCTATGGGGTCGCCAAGAGTCGGAGGCGACTGAGCGACTTTACTTATCTACTACAGCGTAGCCTGTCCTGTCCTGACTTGTAGAACTTTCTTCTCTGGCGCATTCTCCAAATTCTTCCCCTCCCGCTGCTCTTGAGCCCCTCTGAGTCAGCACTTCCCAGTCACTGACCTGAAACTACTTCATTAAGAATGAAACTAGAGGAATCAACTTTCCTGACTTCAGACTATACTACAAAGCTACAGTCATCAAGAGAGTATGGTACTGGCACAAAGACAGAAATACAGATCAAGGGAATTAAATAGGAAGTCCAGAGATATATCCAAGCTCCTATGGACACCTTATCTTTGACAAAGGAGGCAAAAATATACAATGGAGAAAAAACAGTCTCTTCAACAAGTGGTGCTGGGAAAACTGGTCAACTATGTGTAAAAAAATGAAACTAGAATACTTTCTAATATCATACACAAAAATAAAATCAAAATGGATTAAACATAAGACCAGAAACTATAAAACTCTTAGAGGAAAACATAGGCAGAACACTCTCCAACATAAATTGCAGCAAGATCCTTTATGATCCACTACCCAGAGTAATGTAAATAAAAACAAAAATAAACAAATGGAAACTAATTAAACTTAAAAGCTTTGCACAACGAAGGAAAACTATAAGCAAGGTGAAAAGACAGCCCTCAGAATGGGAAAAACTAATAGCAAAAGAAACAACTGACAAAGAATTAATCTTCAAAATATATAAGCAGCTCAATATCAGAAAAACGAACAACCCAATCAAGAAGTGGACAAAATATCTAAACAGACATTTCTCCAAATATGACATACAGATGGCTAATAAACACACGAAAAGAAGCTCAACTTCACTCATTATTAGAGAAATGGAAATCAAAACCACAATGAGGTTATCCTCTCATACTGGTCAGAATGGCCCTCATCAAAGAGTCTACAAACAATAAATGCTGGAAAAGTGTGGAGAAAAGGGAATCCTTTTGCACTGTTGGTGGGAATGCAAACCGGTACAGCCACTATGGGGAACAGTGTGAAGATTCCTTTAAAAACTGGGAGTAAAACTGCCATATAACCCAGAAATCCCACTGCTGGGCGTACATCCCAAAGAAACCAGAACTGAAAGAGACACATGCACCCCAGTGTTCATTGCAGCATTATTTGCACTAGCTAGGACAAAGAACCAACCTAGATGTCCATCAGCAGATGAATGGATAAGGAAGCTGTGGTACATATACACAAGAGAGTATTACTCAGCTATAAAAAGGAACACATTTGAGTCAGTTCTAATGAGGTGAATGAACCTGAAGTCTATTATATAGTGAAGTTAGTCAGAAAGAGACTCTATATTAACACATATACATGGAATTTAGAAAGATGGTACTGATGCTCCTACATGGGAGACCCAGATGTAATGAACAGACTTTTGGGCTCAGTGGGAGAAGGCGAGGGTGGGATGATTGAGAGAACAGCACTGAAACATGTATATTATCATATGTGAAATAGATGACCAGTGCAAGCTTGAGGCAGGAAGCAGGGTACAAAGCCAGTGCTCTGGGACAACCCAGAGGGATAGGGTGGTAAGGGAGGTGAGCGGGGGGCTTAGGATGGGGGGACGTATGTATACCTGTGACCAATTCATGTTGATGTATGGCAAAAACCATCACAATATTGTAAAGTAATTATCCTTCAATTAAAACAAATAATTGGGGAAAAAAAAAGATTACCAACAACCCCCCCTTCTCTATGGTGAAACCCGATAGTCAAGTCTTGGTCCTCATGGAACTTGACCATTATGGCACCTGGTGAGGTTGATCAGTCCTCTGTTTTCTAACCTTTTCTTCACTTAGGTGACAGGACACCACACTCCCCAGCTTTCATCCTATACTTCTCTGCACACTCTCATCCAGTCTCTCTTCCTGGTTCCTCCTCCCAGGATCTCCCCCACCTCTTCCTGCAGAGCACCCCAGGGCTCCTGAGGTCCTGACCCTCCCATCCAGGCTTGGTCTCAGGCCTCTTCTCTCCACTCCTGAGTGGCCACATCAGCCTCCTGGCTCCCACATACTGGTGACCCCCATGTGTATCTGTCCCCGATTCCCAGCCTGTATTTTCACCGGCTCACTTGACAGCTCCACTTGACATTGCATCCCCATCTCAAACTTAACTTGTCCAAACAAAGCTCCTGATCGTCCCTTCAAGCCTGCTCCATCCCTAACTGTTCCTCCATCAGGGTCTCTGAGTAACTGTGATGAGTAGGCCAGAAACTCTGGAATAATTTTTCAGTCCTTCATTTTTCATGCCTCAGGCATCCTGTTTATCAGCATTTCCTGTCAAAATGTATCCAGGATTCCACCTCATCCCACCACCTTCTCAGCTGCCACCTTGCTCCAAGCCACCTGCACCTCTCCTGGATTATTGCATTAGCCTCATAACTGCCCCTACTCTCACCCCCGCCCCCACCGGTGATTCTCAACCCAATAGCCAAAAAAGAATCCATTTGAAAATGCCACTCTTTTTAAAAAATTCCTCCAATTGCTACTCATTTCTCACAAAATAAAACCTATGTTATAGACTCAGATACAGAAAACAAACTAAGGGGGATGGGGGAGGGGGGGAATAAATTGGGAGATTGACATATATGCTCTATAGAAAATAGATAATAAGGACCTACTGTACAGAACAGGGAATTCTACTCATAATCTGTAATGACCTGATAGAATCTAAAAAGTAGTGGATATACATATATGTATAACTGATTCACTTTGCTGTACAGCACAGACTAACACAATATTGAAAATCAACTGTACCTCAATAAAAATTTTAAAGATCCATGTTTATGTAAAAGAATGAAATTAGAACACTCCCTAACACCATACACAAAAATAAATTCAAAATGGATAAGAGACCTAAATGTAAGGCCAGACATCATGAAACTTAGAGGAAAACATAGAACACTCTTTGACATAAATCACAGCAAGATCTTTTTTGAGCCACCTCCTAGAGTAATGAAAATGAAAACAAAAATAAACCAATGGGACCTAATTAAACTTAAAAGCTTTCGCACAACAGAGGAAACCATAAACAAGACAAAAAGACAACCCTCAGAATGGGAGAAAACATTTGCAAATGAAGCAACTGACAAGAAATTAATCTCCAAAATATACAAACAGCTATGTACCTCTCTCTATATATATATATATATAAACCCAAATGACCCAATCAAAAAGTGGGTGACTGAACAATTACAACATACTATGTATAGAATAGGTAACTAATGAGAACCTGGTGTAGAGCGCAGGGACTCCACTCAGTGCTCTGTGGCAACCTAAATGGGAAGGAAATCTGAAAAATATGGGATAGATACATATGTATCCCCTGGGGGAGGGCATAGCAGCCCACTCCAGTGTTCTTGCCTGGAGAACCCCATGGACAGAGGGGCCTGGTGGGCTACAGTCCATGGGGTCACAGAGAGTCAAACACGACTGAAGTGACTTCGCACACACGCACACATATATACGTATAGCTGATTCAGCTTGCTGTACATAGAAACACAACGTTGTAATGCAACCACACTCTGATAAAAAATTATTTTAGGTAAAAATAAATAAATACTTGGTAGGCAGATTTCTAAGTCCCCAGTGACCATCCAGAGGGGGTGTAATCTATGAAATGATGGGATATCAGTCCAGTGATTATATTCTATACACAAGGACATAAGTGGTTTTGTAGATATAATAATTAAGGTTACTAATCAGCTGACTTTGAGTTGGTCGAAAGGAAGAGTATCAATATCCAGTGGACATGACCTAACCACATGGGCCCTTTAAATTGGGTCTAGAGATGGGAGACAGAGGAAGCCAGAAGTTCAAAGCGTGAGAAAAATCTGGCAACTGTGGCAGGCTTTGCAGATGGAGAGGACCAGATGGGAGCAGCTCCCAACCGAGAGCCACCAGGGGAATGGGGACCTCAGGCCTACAGACACAGGAACTGAATCTGCCATTGACAAGGATGAGCTTGGAACTGTATTTTCCCCATGTCTTCCCGATGAGAACTCAACCCCACTGACGCCGTGATTTAGGTTTGAGCAGAGCATGTAGCCTGGAGAAGGCAATGGCACCCCACCCCAGTCCTCTTGCCTGGAGAATCCCATGGAGGGTGGAGCCTGGTGGGCTAGAGTCCATGGGGTCGCTAAGAGTCGGACACGACTGAGCGACTTCACTTTTCACGCATTGGAGAAGGCAATGGCAACCCACCCCAGTCCTCTTGCCTGGAGAATCCCATGGAGGGTGGAGCCTGGTGGGCTAGAGTCCATGGGGTCGCTAAGAGTCGGACATGACTGAGCGACTTCACTTTTCATGCACTGGAGAAGAAAATGGCAACCCACTCCAGCGTTCTTGCCTGGAGAATCCCAGGGACGGGGGAGCCTGGTGGGCTGCCATCTATGGGGTTGCACAGAGTCGGACACGACTGAAGCAACTTAGCAGCAGCAGAGCCAAACTTTGATGAACTTCCAACCTACAGACCATCTGTGCTGTGTATCGGTGGCTATGTTTGTGGTAATTTTCTGTGTGGCAACAGAAAACTAAAACAATAACAACCTTCAAACCTCTGGTGTAGGAGAATATATTTTTGCAATTTACATATCCCACATAACAACTCAGATCCAGAAGATAAAGAATTCCTACCAAAGAAGTAATAGACAGGAAACCCATTAGAAAAATGAACAAAACACCTGCAAAGACATTTCATGAAAGAGGATACTAAGTAGCTCAGAAAACACATGAAAACGTATTGAATGTCAGTCACCAGGGAAACAGAACTGCATATAACCAAAGAAAACCTTAATTTCAAAACACAGATGCACCCCAACGTTCATAGCAGCACTATTTACAATAGCGAAAGTACGGAAGCAACCTAAACGTCCACCCACAGCTGAAAGGATAAGATGTGGTACATGGATACCTCGGAACATTACTTTGCCATGAAAAAGAATGAAATAATGCCATTTGCAGCAACATAGATGGGTCTAGAAATTACCCTACTAAGTAAGTCAGTGAAGATAAATGTCATACGATATCACTCACATGTGGAATTAAAAAAAAATGATACAAATGAACTTGTTTACAAAACAGAAACAGACTCACAGGCCTAGAGAACAAACTTATGGATGCCAAAGGGGAAAGGTCGGGAGGAGGGATAATCTCGGGGCTTGGAACGGTCATATACACGCTGCTGCTGCTGCTGCGCCACTTCAGTCGTATCTGACTCTGTGCGGCCCCAGAGACGGCAGCCCGCCAGGCTCCTCGCCCCTGGGGTTTTCCAGGCAAGAACACTGGAGTGGGTTGCCATTGCCTTCTCCAATATACACACTACTATATATAAAACAGATAATCAATAAGGACCTATTGTATAGTACAGGGAACTCTACTCAATATTCTGTAACAACCTATGTGGTAAAATAATTCAAGAAAGAATAGATATGTGAATGCGTGCTAAGTCACTCAGTCATGTCTGACTCTGAGACCCCACGGACAGTAGCCCACCAGGCTCTTCTGTCCGTAGGATTCTCCAGGCAAGAATACTGGAATAGGTTGCCATGCTCTCCTCCAGGGGATCTTTCTGACCCAGGGATTGAACCCGTGTGAATATGTACAACTAAATCACTTTCCTGGACATCTGAAACACAGCACTGTGAATCAACTATACTCCAATAAATAATAAAACATTTTTTAAAAACTGAAATGAGATAGTACTCCACACATATCAAAATCCTCAAATGGAAAAAAATAGGAAATACCAAGTGTTGGCCAGGATGTGGCACAGCTAGAATTCTCATTCTGCTGGTGGGGGAGCAAGTTAGTACACACACTTATTATATATCTACTGATATATCTACTGAAAACTGATATATCTGCTGAGATTGAACATATGTGTCCTCTATGATCCAGAATTCCACTCCTGGAACTACAAATTAGTACACATGTCCAATACACATCAGGTATAAGAATATTCATGCATGCATTATTCATAGCGCCTTACAGTGCCCGGGCTTTCCAAGGCCTCTCTGCCCTCACCTCCCTGTACGCACTCCCTTGCTCACTCTGCTCCATCCTCACTGACTTCCTTGCTGTCTCTAGGATAGCAGGAATGCTCCTCCCCTGAGGTCTTTGCCTCTTCTGTTCCATCTGCAAGGGAAACTCTTGCTTTGGAGCAGGAGTTTGCAACTGGGCTGTGACTTAGTCCCCCAGGGGACATTTGGGAATATCTGGAGACGGCTTTGATGAGCACACTGGGGGATTCTACTGTCATCCAGTGGGTGGAGGTCACGGATGCTGCTAAACACCCTACTGTGCACACAACAGCTTCAACAATGGAGAATCCCCCCATTTAGAATGCCCAGGTTGCTGGGGTTGAGAAAGTCCACCCTGCACGCCATCAAGGCTTGATGCCCAACTTGCTTGACGTCTTTGCTGGAATGAATGTCGCTCTCCCAGTGAGGTTTTCCCAAACAACCCTCATGAAATGACCCGCCTACAGGACACTCCTTCCACGCAGCCCTTTGTTTCTCCATAATAGTCATCATGATTATTATAAGACACACCAGACAGTTTACTGATGAATTTGTTATGGCCCCTACTCATCAAAGGTACACACTTTTACAAGGCCGCAATTCTTGTTTGCTCTCTGCATTCCCAGCCTCTAGAAGAGGTGCTCCATAAACATTTATTGGATGGATACCAGACTAAATGAGAGGAAAATAATCAATCTTTACAACTGTGCCCAGAAATTTTATTTACTCTCCAATACTGATGGCAAAAATTGCACTGAAAGGTTGGAGACAATGGTTGAGAAAGCACCAATAAGTACACGCAATGATTACAAAGGACGGCTTCTCATCTGCCCATATTTTACTTGTTACAGTTTGCTTTCA
Source organism: Oreotragus oreotragus (assembly GCA_006410675.1). NCBI lineage: Eukaryota > Metazoa > Chordata > Mammalia > Artiodactyla > Bovidae > Oreotragus > Oreotragus oreotragus. Next base: position 631,741 of record SJYX01011180.1, read on the forward strand.
AGGTCTAGTGTTTTGCTGTCAAAATCAGGCTCTTTGTTCAAGGCAGCTGGCCATTGCTGTCAACAAAACAAACGGGGGAAAGGAAAAGTGGAGGCAAAACCCACACGTGTTTAGAAAGCAGATCCCGACAATTGTGCTTATGCTCAGCTACTCACACTATCCAGATGCAAGACCTTGATGGCCAGAGGATATTTTGTGCTGGATGGTGTTCCTCCACTAGACAAATGCTTTCCTTTCTAATGCTATTCATCTCGGCTCTTTGAACAGAAGGAGTTGAATTAGCCACGACATTATCTTTACCGCAAAAGATAAACACCTCCATCCTGTGGTTCTAATGTAAGAGCTGTAGGGAGAGGGACTCAGGAAGAACCAGGGCTGACTCTAACAAACAGGAGGAGCTGCCTGTGAGGCACCTACTATGACTTCAGCTTTGCTCTTGGTGTGTGCTCCCAGAGTTCTTGATCACGTGACCTTGCCTGCCAATTTCTGAGCAGGAGATGAGCTCCCAACAGTTTTTTCAATCTTTTGGTTTTGTTTTGGCTGCACTGGGTCTTCCCTGCAGTGCGTGCGCTTCCCATCGTGGTGGCTTCTCTTGTGGAACATGGGCTCTACGATGTGTGGGATCAGTAGTTGTGGTCTGAGGGCTTAGTTGCTCCACAGCATGTGGGATCTTCCAGAGCCAGAGATCAAACCTGTGTCCCCTGCATTGGCAGGCAGATCCTTAACCACCGGGAACTCCCAAAAGAAATGTGTTTGAAGTTCTGTTTAATATATATCTCAAAAGGTTAAGCATAGTTACTATCTAACCTAGTACTTATTCTTGTAGGTATATACCCAAGAGAACTGAAACATGCGTTCAAATAAAACATGTGTACACACACATAACAGCATAATTTGTTAGAGTCAAAAAGAAACAATCTAACTGTCCGTCAGCTGATGAGTGTATAAAAAATATGGTCTATGCATAGAGTGGAATAATAGTTGGCTATAAAAAGGAATAGAGGAAAGAAATAGAGGAAAACAACAGAATGGGAAAGACTAGAGATCTCTTCAAGAAAATTAGAGATACCAAGGGAACATTTCATGCAAAGAATGGGCACAATAAAGGACAGAAATGGTATGGACCTAACAGAAGCAGAAGATATTAAGAAGAGGTGGCAAGAATACACAAAAAAACTGTACAAAAAAGATCTTCACGACCAAGATAATCACATTGGTGTGGTCACTCACCTAGAGCCAGACATCCTGGAATGAGAAGTCAAGTGGGCCTTAGGAAGCATCACTATGAACAAAGCTAGTGGAGGTGATGGAATTCCAGTTGTGCTATTTCAAATCCTAAAAGATGATGCTGTGAAAGTGCTGCACTCAATATGCCAGCAAATTTGGAAAATTCAGTCGTGGCCACAGGACTAGAAAAAGGTCAGTTTTCATTCCAATCCCTAAGTAAGGCAGTGCCAAAGAATGCTCAAACTACCGTACAATTGCACTCATCTCACACACTAGTAAAGTAATGCTCAAAATTCTCCAAGCCAGGCTTCAACAGTACTTGAACCATGAACTTCCAGATGTTCAAGCTGGATTTAGAAAAGGCAGAGGAACCAGAGATCAAATTGCCAACATCTGCTGGATCATCGAAAAAGCAAGCAAGTTCCAGAAAAATGTCTACTTCTACTTTATTGACTATACCAAAGTGTTTGACTGTGTGGATCACAACAAACTGTGGAAAATTCTGAAAGGGATGGGAATACCAGACCACCTGACCTGCCACTTGAGATGTCTATACAGGTCAGGAAGTAATAGTTAGGATTGGACATGGAACAACAGACTGGTTCCAAATAGGAAAAGGAGTACATCAAGGCTATATATTGTCACCCTGCTTATTTAACTTATATGCAGAGTACATCATGAGAAACGCTGGGCTGGATGAATCACAAGGTGAAATCAAGATTGCCAGGAGAAATATCAATAGCCTCAGATATGCAGATGACACCACCCTTATGGCAGAAATCGAAGAACTAAAGCGCCTCTTGATGAAAGTGAAAGAGGAGAGTGAAAAAGTTGGTTTAAAGCTCAACATTCAGAAAACGAAGATCATGGCATCTGGTCCCATCACTTCAAGGCAAATAGATGGGAAAACAATGGAGACTTTATTTGAGGGGGCTCCCAAATCGCTGCAGATGCTGACTGCAGCTATGAAATTAAAAGACGCTTACTTCTTGGAAGGAAAGTTGTGACCAACCTAGACAGCATATTAAAAAACAGAGACATTAGTCAACAAAGGTCCGTCTAGTCAAGGCTATGGTTTTTCCAGTGGTCATGTATGGCTGTGAGAGTTGGACTATAAAGAGGGCTGAGCACAGAAGAATTGATGCTTTTGAACTGTGGTCTTGGAGAAGACTCTTGAGAGTCCCTTGGACTGCAAGGAGATCCAACCAGTTTCCTAAGGGAAATCAGTCTTGGGTGTTCATTGGAAGGACTGATGCTGANGCCTGGTGGGCTGCTGTCTATGGGGTCGCACAGGGTCGGACACGACTGAAGCGACTTAGCAGCAGCAGCTTATCATTGTTGGATAACTGGATGAAATCTGATGCATCTTCAGTCCATGGTAGCTCAGTTGATAAAGAATCCACCTGCAATGCAGGAGACCTGGGTTCAATTCCTGGGTCGGGAAGATCCCCTGGAGAAGGGAAAGGCTGTCCACTCCAGTATTCTGGCCTGGAAAATTCCATGGAGTCCATGGGATCGCAAAGAGGCAAACACAACTGAGCAACTTTCACTTTCAGTCTATAAGAGTATGAGAATTGCGTTTCTAACTGATTATTTGACAACAATAGGAACCATTTCTGGGAGAATGAATATATCATCTAGCTTCAGCTGCTATAACAAAATACCACAACAGACATTGATTTATCATAGTTCCCGGAGGTTAGAAGTTCACAATCAAGGTGCTAGCATACTCGCTTCCTAGTGAAGCTTTCTTCCTGGCTTTCAAATCACAATCTTCCCACTCTAGCCTTCCATGGCCAGAGAGTGACTAATCTGTGATAGGATACTAATCCCATCAGAGGGACCCCACCTCCATGACTTCATGAAAATGGAAAATGCTTTCCCTCCAAATATCATCACATTAGGGGCTGGGGCTCCAACATATGAGGTGGATCAGTAACATTCAGTTCGTAACAATGGGGCTTGGGATTTATCAGACAAGATTTGCAGGATGCACTCATGAAGGATGCAGCAGCTGATGGAAACTGACCTAGTATGGAAATGGAATCATGCAGCCCAAAGGGCTGTGGAGTCAGGCAGATTGAAATTCAAATCCTGTGTTCAGGACATACTAGCTGTTAATAGCAGCTCAGACACTCAATTTTCTGATCAGTTAAATGGAGCCGATAATAGTGACAATATCAGAGAAATGGTGTGATACTTACAAGGCCTAACACAGCACACAATGCTTGATGTTTATTCCCTTCCTACTCATCTGGTGCCACTGCTTTGGGAATTTCCAAAGAAATGAAAATGGAAAAGGTACACAAGCCCGGGGATATCTGTGAGCAATTCCAACATTTCCATATTTGCTTCCACTAATATTGGGCTGTGAATATAATCCTAAACCATAATCGAATGCAGCTAAGAGTTTCCAGATTCCAGTTTGGTAAGTGGGAACAGTGTTAACTGACAAAATTGGAGGGTGTTGTCCCCGACATTCTGGACATTCAAGTGTCCCTTTAGGTGCCCAATCCCATAAATCTACGTCATTATTGATTTTATATATGGTAGCAGTTCGTGCACGGCATAGGGTCCAGGGGACATCTATTCCTAAATTTATGCTCAAACTTTTATCGCAGAAGGGGATGTCGGAGGGTCCAGCTCCGCCGCGAGAGTTCTTTGTCTCGACTTTTTCATTGACTCCAGGGATTGTTGCACTAGGATAAGACGTATCGGGAGACACCTGTATACAGTGTGAATGATTAGTATTATAGGAAAAACACATAGGATACATGGTAGTGAGCCCATAAAAAGTAATATTAGCTTGTTGAGGATGAATATGAGCGTCAGAGTTTCCCCCCAAAAGCTTAGTATCATTAACATAGACAGGCAAAACATCATTACTCCAGCCTAGTGATTGAATCATAGGGGGATCAGGAATATAAGCCCGAAAAGCGGTGGCGGCTCCGCTTTGTATTTGTTGTAATAGTAATAACAGTGCAGTCAGTATGTTCGCGGGAGTTATTGGAGGAGGCCGTGCATGGGCGTCAGTCCAAGCTCTCCGCAAAAGTGCTTTAACTTGACGCGGAGTGGGCAGATCACCTCCTTTTTTCCTTAGTGTCAGATTGCGCATCTGGTACGTGAGGGAGCTCCTCCGTCGTCTGTGCCAGCCTTTTCGGAATCCAGCGCGGAGCTTCGGCATCTCTACTGAAATATAATGAGTGGTGGCGAGAAATTTTACCTTTGATCTCTGTGCCCACCCAGGGACGCCACTTGCCGCGGCCAGCGTAGTCAGGTAGCAACACCGCCGGAGTCCGTTGTTTGGCAGAGTTTGAGCTTCAAGGGGTGAGGCGTACGGTGTACTCTCCACTTGCGTGGTGGTTCGGGAGCAGCCTTGACGTGGGAGGCGTGAATCCAAGATGAGATCCCGTCAACTTTGATGGCAGTGGGGGTAGTAAGCAGAACGATGTAGGGCCCCTTCCACCGGGGCTCTAAGTTGTGCTGCCGATGGCACCTGACGTAGATGGCGTCTCCCACTTGGAACGGATGGGCCTCCCCTGGGGTGCCAGGCTGGTAGGCTGCAGCGAGTTGGGTCCACACCTCCTTCTGAACCAGCTGGAGTCCCTTCAGCCTAGCACACAGATTACCATTATTAAAACTGCGGGGATCAAATCCCTCTCTGAGAGACAATATAGGGGGTGGCGCCCCGTACAGGATCTCGAAGGGGGAGAGACCGAAACAAGAGGGGGTGTTCCTTACCCGGAACAAGGCCAGGGGAAGGAGCACCGTCCAGTCAGTACCGCCAGTCTCTAAGGACAATTTAGTTAGGGTCTCTTTTAGAGTTCTATTCATTCTTTCTACCTGCCCTGAACTCTGGGGTCTGTAGGCACAGTGTAACTTCCAATCGGTCCCCAAAAACCTAGCTACTTTTTGACTCACTAGGGCAGTAAAAGCTGGCCCATTATCTGATCCTAACATCTTTGGCGCTCCGAAG
>SJYX01011180.1:637360-676009 GCA_006410675.1 Oreotragus oreotragus
TTTATTTATTTTTTCCACCTGTCCTGAACTCTGGGGTCTGTAGGCACAGTGTAACTTCCAATCGGTCCCCAAAAACCTAGCTACTTTCTGACTCACTAGGGCAGTAAAAGCTGGCCCATTATCTGATCCTAACATCTTTGGCACTCCGAAGCGCGGGAAAATATCTTCTAAGATCTTTTTGGCTACTGTAGCTGCACTTTTATTTTTGGTGGGGAAAGCTTTTACCTACCCTGAGAAGGTATCTATAAAAACCAGTAAATATTTATGGCCGTATCTCCCAGGTCGTACCTCGGTGAAATCTAGTTTCCAATAAGTTCCTGGTCGGTCTCCTCGTAGCTGTTTACCCCGACCGGTTTTGTTCTGGCCAGCATTTACCTCTCGGCAAGGTCTGCAGTTCTGGAACGCCAGGATCTCATCTTTATTTTTAATTTTTTTTTCCAGCCGAGGTAAGGAGCCCTCTTTGCTGATATATGGCCCCATGGACAATACTGTTTTAAAAAATGTTAACATGTTAACTTAGGCATAACCCTTCAATGAGCACCCCATAAGGTAGATTGCTGTTTGAAAGCAGAGAGGCAGATTTCTTCCACTTCGATTATAAATAGGAACCATCCTCAGTGTTCATTGACAGGAATGAATGATTTCAGTGAGTATGATTTGAAATGACCAAAAAAGGCAACTACAAACACAGTTGATTTTTAATACAGTATCACAGATCTCCTATTTATTCCTGTTGCTTTATCATTTGCTGAATAACATTCAAAAGGTTAAACCATATAATTTTCTTTATTTAATGAAAAAAGTTTTAAAAGTTTAAGAAAAAAACTGATTCATTTTAGTGTTTTATTTTCCCTTAACACAAAATATACATATATTTCCTTTCCAACTTAGATAATGTAAAAGCTTTGAAGATGAATTTTAAGAAATAAATTTCTATCTGAAGATGTATTTCCTATGTTGAATAATCAGAGTTGGAATTAACAGTCACTTGATATTAACAGATTGCCTTTTTAAAAAATATTTTATCTACTTTCAGAATTTCAGCTCTTGGGTGTCAGATTAAAATTCTGAATCATGTTTGATTCCTCTCAGAATTGAATGTCAAATCCAAAGACTGATATTTATAACAGTGTTCTGTTCAGGCAAAAAGTCAGTTTTCAGGCTACAACATGGATGATTATAAAGCTCTTATTCACAATTGGATTTTGCGATCATTTTAAACAAACAAATTAAAGCTTTAAGATTGAATTTTAGTAAACCAGCCATTTAATTTCCTGTTTTATTATGCTTTTACATTTGCAGAGTGCTGTGTGGTTTATATATTGCATTCAAATAATTATTTCTCACAACAACATTACCGCACTGGTACCACTATTTCCACTTGACTGATTCACTTGACTGATAATACTATTGAAATTCTAAGTGGTGAAATGACTTGTCCTAAGTCATCTAGCTAGTTAGCAGCTTAAATAAAACTTCTATGCATTTTTTTCTGGTTCCAAATTTTTCCATTATAAAATTCCTGTTCTAAATGTCTACAAACAAGAATCTGGTTAAAAAAATAACTTACATGGATTCTGGAGCTCCTTACAAATATTTCAAGATTTTATTAATGGGATATACCTTCTTACAAATGCCAAGAGGAGTGAAGCAAATTCATGTACTAATTTTCAGCAGATTTTTATACAAAGAAATACAACCCTGGCTCAAACAGAAATAGCCAGCTTTTAAGAAAAATAGCTTTATAATTATTTCTTTTTAATATGGACACCTTAAGTGAGGGTATAAAGTATGCTTATAAACTTTTAAACATGAAACAGGATGCCTTTTCACTAGACTACCATGCTGAATCTTGCGTGTGACAGTAACATCTAATAATCATTACATTATTTTTAGGCAGCACATCCAGTTGTTTAAATCTCATAAGTTAGGAAAATGATTAGATGCAGGAGCTGTTGAGTGAAATAAAGATAGATAGATGTATACACAGTATCTGGAGTAGGAAATGACAACCCACTCCAATATTCTTGCCTGGAAAATTTCATGGAGAGAGGAGTCTGGAGGGCTGCAGTCCATGGGGGTCACAAAGAGCTGGACACGACGGAGTACACACACACAGACACACATGCACACAGAATAGAGTACCATTATCATTCTTCTAAGAAACAGGTATATTTGCTTATTGGAGAAGGAAATGACAACCCACTCCAGTATTCTAGCCTGGAGAATTCCATGGACAGGAGAGCCTGGCAGTTTGCAGTCCATGGGGTAGCAGAGAGTCGGACACAATGGAGTAACTAATACAACAACATTTGCTTATATTAAAAATAGAATGGAAACATTATTAAATATAAAATATTAATGTAAAGGAAGAAAGTGACAAGTATATAAGCTAAAATTTTCTGAATATACATTTTTTATAGATATGATCTTAGAACAATATAAGTATTTTCAATAATTATAAAACACAATTAAATGTAAGAAACAATCCCTAGAAGTCAAAAGCAAACTGAAATACCCTAATTGTAACAAATTTGTGGCATAGCCACATAGAAGAACTTCCTAAAACTTTAAACCACAGTGATTTCACTATATATACCTATAGATATATATATTCTAATAACAAAATACATGCAAACATTATTTATTGTGAATATATTGCTCAGTTCAGTTCAATTGCTCAGTTGTGTCTGACTCTTTGCAACCCCATGAACTGCAGCATGCCAGGCTTCCCTGTTCATCACCAACTCCCAAAGCCTGATCAAACTCATGTTCATTGAGTCAGTGATGCCATCCAACCTTATCATCCACTGTTGTCCCCTTCTCCTCCTGCCTCAATCTTTCCCGGCATCAGGGTCTTTTCAAATGAGTCAATTCTTCACATCAGGTAGCCAGACTATTGGAGTTTCGGCTTTAACATCAGTCCTTCCGATGAACACCCAGGACTGATCTCCTTTAGGATGGACAGATATATATATTCTAATAACAAAATACATGCAAACATTATTTATTGTGAATATATTGCTCAGTTCAGTTCAATTGCTCAGTTGTGTCTGACTCTTTGCAACCCCATGAACTGCAGCATGCCAGGCTTCCCTGTTCATCACCAACTCCCAAAGCCTGATCAAACTCATGTTCATTGAGTCAGTGATGCCATCCAACCTTATCATCCACTGTTGTCCCCTTCTCCTCCTGCCTCAATCTTTCCCGGCATCAGGGTCTTTTCAAATGAGTCAATTCTTCACATCAGGTAGCCAGACTATTGGAGTTTCGGCTTTAACATCAGTCCTTCCGATGAACACCCAGGACTGATCTCCTTTAGGATGGACTGGTTGGATCTCCTTGCTGTCTAAGGTTAAGGGACTCTCAAGAGTCTTCTCCAACACCACAGTTCAAAAGCATCAATTCTTCAGTGCTCAGCTTTCTTTATAGTCCAAACCTCACATCCATACATGACTACTGGAAAAACCACAGCTTTGACTAGAGGGACCTTTGTTGGCAAAGTGATATCTCTGCTTTTTAATATGCTGGCTAGGTTGGTCATAGCTTTTCTTCCAAGGAGTAAGCATCTTTTAATTTCATGGCTGCAGTCACCATCTGCAGTGATTTTGGAGGTCAAAAAAAGTAAGTCTCTCATTGTTTCCATTGTTTCCCTATCTATATGCCATGAAGTGATGGGAACAAATGCCATAATTTTAGTTTTCTGTATGTTGAGTTTTAAGCCAACTTTTTCACTCTCCTCTTTCACTTTCATCAAGAGGCTCTTTAGTTCTTCTTTGCTTTCTGCCATAAGGATGGTGTCATTTGCATATCTGAGGTTATTGATCTTTCTCTCGGCAATCTTAATTCCAGCTTGTGCTTCATCCAGCCCAACATTTCACATAATGTACTCTGCATATAAGTTAAATAAGCAGGGTGACAGTATACACCTTTGACATACTCCTTTTCCAATTTGGAACCAGTCTGTTGTTCCATGTCCAGTTCTAACTGTTGCTTCTTGACTTGTATACAGATTTCTCAGGAGGCAGGTCAGGTAGTCTGGTATTCCCATCTCTTGAAGAATTTTCCACAGTTTGTTGTGATGCACACACTCAAAGGCTTTGGCATAGTCAATAAAGCAGAAATAGATGTTTTTCTGATTTAGAAGGGGTGAAATCACATGTAGAATCAAACCCAGTACCTGCCAGAGATGCTCAGAGGCCTCAAACAAAACTTGTGCTCACCAGGACCCAGAGACCCCACAGAGACTGAGCCATATCTGCCTTTGAGTGTTTGAGTGTCTCCTGTGGACGTACAGGTCAGCACTGGCCTTCCACAGGGGCAGGGACTCTGTGTTCAGCAGACCTGGGTTACATAGCATGTGGCATAAGCCCTCTTGGAGGAGGTCAACATTAACCCTTCCATAGATCCACTGAACAGACGACCCACAAACTGCAGAACAATTATAATAAATAGATTCTTGCACTGTTAAGAAAGTTCTAGGACCCAGAACAGATTTCCCAACCTGGAGATTTGGCAAAGGAACTGAGAACCCCCAGGGAATCTAACTTTGGAGGCCAGTGGGTTTTGATTATAGAACTTACCCAGGACTGGTGAAACAGACTCTTGGAGGACACAAACAAAACTTTGTGTACACAAGGACCCAGGAGAAAGGAGCGGTGATTCCATGAGACTGGCTGAGACTTGCCTGTGCGTGTTCATGATTCTCCTGCAGAGGTGTGGGTCGGTGGTGGCCTGCTGCAGGGTCGGGGGCACTGAGTGATGCAGTGTGTGCATGGGAGCTTTTGAAGGAGGTTGCCATTGTCTTCATTATCTCCATCATAGTTTGGTCTCAGGTCAAACAATAGGGAGGGAGCACAGCCCCGCCCATCAACAGAAAATGGGATTAAAGATTTACTGAGCACAGCCCTGCCCATCAGAATAAGATCCAGTTTGCCCCACAGTCAGTGTCTCCTATTTGGAAGCTTCCATAAGCCTCTTTTTCTTATTCAGCAGAGGGCAGACAGAATGAAAACCACAATCACAAAAAATGAATCAAACTAATCACATGGACCACAGCTTTGTTTAACTCAATGAAACTATGAGCCATGCCGTGTAGGGCCACCCAAGAAGGACAGGTTATGGTGGAGAGTTCTGACAGAACATGGTCCACTGGAGAAGGAAATGGCAAACCACTTCAGCACTCTTGCCTTGAGAACCTCATGAACATTATCGAAAGGCAAAAAGATATGACACTAAAAGATGAACTCCCCAGTTTGGTAGGTGCCCAATATGCTACCAGAGGAGAGTGGAGAAATAACTCCAGAAAGAATGAAGAGACGGAGCCAAAGCAAAAACAATGCCCAGTTGTGGATATGACTGGTGATGGGGGTAAAGTTCGATGCTGTGAAGAACAATATTTCATAGGAACCGGGAGTGTTAGGTCCATGATTCAAGGTAAATTGGAAGTGGTCAAACAGAAGATGGAGAGAGCGAATATTGACATTTTAGGAATCAGTGAACTAGAATCTGTGAACTAAAATGGATTGGAATGGGCAAATTTAATTGAGAAACAATTGCAGTGTATGGACCTTATTCAGATACAGATTCAACAACAACAGCAAAAACCTGTTGGGGGAAAAATAACATGCATATGGCAATTGGGGAACACTGAGTTTTGGCTGGATATTTGATGGTATTAGCTCAGTTCAGTTCAGTCACTCAGTTGTGTCCAACTCTTTGTGACCCCATGAATCGCAGCACGCCAGGCCTCCCTGTCCATCACCAACTCTCGGAGTTCACTCAGACTCACGTCCATCCAGTCAGTGATGCCATCCAGCCATCTCATCCTCTGTCATCCCCTTCTCCTCCTGCCCCCAACACCTCCAAGAAACAGAGTCTTTTCCAATGAGTCAACTCTTTGCATGAGGTGGCCAAAGTACTGGAGTTTCAGCTTTAGCATCATTTCTTCCAAAGAAATTCCAGGATTGATCTCCTTCAGAATGGACTGGTTGGATCTCCTTGCAGCCCAAGGGACTCTCAAGAGTCTTCTCCAATACCACAGTTCAAAAGCATCAATTCTTCAGTGCTCAGCTTTCTTCACAGTCCAACTCTTACATCCATACATGACTACTGGAAAAACCATAGCCTTGACTAGATGGACCTTAGTCGGCAAAGTAATGTCTCTGCTTTTGAATATACTATTTAGGTTGGTCATAACTTTTCTTCCAAGGAGTAAGGGTCTTCTAATTTCATGGCTGCCGTCAGCATCTGCAGTGATTTTGGAGCCCCCCAAAATAAAGTCTGACACTGTTTCCACTGTTTCCCCATCTATTTCCCATGAAGTGATAGGACCGGATGCCATGATCTTCGATGACTAGCCCTTGAGAGACAGAACAAAGGGTAGTTTCAAAATCTAACTTTTTAACTTTTTCTCTTCAATTCAGGGGATATTCTTATCTATTGGCCAGTATCATGTCAATAAAAAACCAAATCTAGACTTATTGTTGAGAGACTTTGTTCAAAAGGATTATTTTAAAGGAGGAAAGAGACTGCTGAAATAGAAGGAGGGGGGACTAACTGAAATAGGGACCACAAGGTCTGCAAGCATCTCAAGGACTAGGCAAAAGATTTTCTTTTTAAATTTTATTATTTAAAATTTTTATTGTGTATTGGAGTGTAGTTGATTGATGTTCTATTACTTTAAGGTGTACAACAAAGTGATTAAAAGAATGTTCTTTTATTGAGAGTGTAAACAAGGTTAGGTGCTAGAGGTAAAGAATCCATCTGCCAGTGCAGGAGAATCGGGCTTGATACCTGGGTTGGGAAGGGGATCCCTGGAGAAGGAAATGGCAGCCGTCTCCAGTATTCTTGCCTGGAAAATTACATGCACAGAGGAACCTGGCAGGCTATAGTCCATGGAGTCACAAACAGTTGGACACTACTGAGTGAGCATGAAGAAGGCTAGGAAGAATTGGTTATGGGGAAATGGGATGATAGACTAGCATGATCAGATAAAGAGATCAGAGAAAGAGGCCAGCCTGTTCTCTAGAGGGGCTCACTGGCTCAGGGTGATGGTGGTGGTGTTCATTCGTTCAGTTGTATCCAACTCTTTGCGGCCCCATGACTGCAGCATGCCAGGCTTCCCTGTCCTTCACCATCTTCCAGAGCTTGTTCAGACTCATGTCCATTGAGTCATTGATACCATCCAACCATCTCATCCTCTGTCGAGATGCTTCAGGGTGAGGGTAGGCCAAAGTTCAGGGGCTTGGAGGAAGGAGAGAAGCTTAACCAAACCTTGCTTAGTAAGTGTTTTGTCCTGATAAATTGGTGGGGATAAGAGGTTCAGCTAATCATTTGTGAGGCAAAGAAAGGAAAATTTGAAGATGTTTGGCCTTGTCATAGGTAAACGAGGGGTAAATGAGAGGTATGTGGTAAGTCTTATCTAAATCATTTGAGGAAAGGTGGTTCTTTGCAGCCAGCTGTTATCCAAAACACAAAGGAGTGAGGGAATTCTTTTAAATTTCACTGTTTTTTCAGAAGCACAAGGCTCAGGTGAAATTTAACATTGTCAACTGAGAGTCTTAATCTTTTAAATTTATTGTCTTAGTGGATCTGGTGTCATCATATAAGGCATGTACCTATACAGTAATCCAAAATATAATTTCAGAACTTTTTGCTAATTACTGAAGGCTGAATATGTCTAGATCTTTAGGCTCAGACGGTAAAGAATCTGCCTATAATGTGGGAGACATTCATTACATTCAATCTTTGGGTAGGGAAGATCCCCTGGAGAAGGAAATGGCAACCCACTCCAGTATTCTTGCCTGGAGAATTCCATGGACAGAGGAGCCTGGTGGGCTACAGTACAATCCATGTGGTCGAAAAGAGTTGGACACGACTGAGCGACTAACACTTCACTTTGGCTAATTACTGAGACAGGTAATATATATACGTTGTTGATGGTTCCCTTATAAACTGATTTTGAAGATNTGGCAACCCACTCCAGTATTCTTGCCTGGAGAATTCCATGGACAGAGGAGCCTGGTGGGCTACAGTACAATCCATGTGGTCGAAAAGAGTTGGACACGACTGAGCGACTAACACTTCACTTTGGCTAATTACTGAGACAGGTAATATATATACGTTGTTGATGGTTCCCTTATAAACTGATTTTGAAGATAAATTCTTAAATATTAAAAATTAACAATATCAAAATATCATACCAGTTTATTTCCTTAAGCTATATAGTTTGGATTTTACGGATGGTTCACCTTTAACAGTAAAGTTTTAGAGATTCTTTTCTTCCTCTGTTACAGTTTCTACTCACTATCTGTTTCTGTTCATCTGAACTTTGATAACAGATTTTTGTTCCCCTCCGTCTTAAATTTTTTTTAAAATTAATTAGTTTCTGGCTCTGCTGGATCTTCATTGCTGCATGAGGGCTTCCCCTAGTTGTGGCAAGCAGGGGCTACTCTCTAGTGGTGGTGTGCAGGTTTCTCGTTACGGTGCTTTTGTTGTGGAGCATGGGCTCTAGGCGCTCAGGCTCAGAGGTTGTAGCACATGGGCTCTACAGTGCAGAGGCTTCAGTAGTTGTGGCACACAGGTTTAGTTGCCCTGTGGCATATGGTATCTTCCCAGACCAGGGATTGAAACCATGTCCCCTGCACTGGCAGGCAGAACCCATGTTCCTGCACTGAACCACCAGGGAAGTGCTAGAATTGATTCTTGATGTTGTACATTCTATGGGATTGGAGAGATGTGTGATGACATGTAGCCACTATTAAAATGTTATATAGAATATTAATAGTTTCACTGCCCTAAAATCCTCTGTGCTTTGCCTATTAATCTCTTCTTACCCCACCTACTCCCACTAGCAACCACCAATTTTTTCATTGTCCCCAAAGTTTTGCCTTTTCCAGAACGTCCTATAGTTGGAATCATACAGTATGTAGCTTTTACAGATTGGCTGCTTTCACTTAGAAATAAACATTTAAGATTCCACCATGTCTTTTCATGGCTTGCTAGCTCATTTCTTTTTAGCACTGATGGCACCCCATTCCAGTACTCTTGCTTGGAAAACCCCATGGACTGAGGAGCCTGGTAGGCTGCAGTCCATGGGGTCACTAAGAGTTGGACACGACTGAGCGACTTCACTTCACTTCACACTTTGACTTTTCACTTTCATACATTGGAGAAGGAAATGGCAACCCACTTCAGTATTCTTGCCTAGGAAACCCCAGGGATGGGGGAACCTGGTGGGCTGCCATCTGTGGGGTCGCACAGAGTCGGACATGAGTGAAGTGACTTAGCAGCAGTATTCCATGATCTGAATGTACCACAGTTTATCTATCCTTTGATGTACTGAAGAACATCTTAGCTTTTTTTTTTTTTTTTTTTNGGATGGGGGAACCTGGTGGGCTGCCATCTGTGGGGTCGCACAGAGTCGGACATGAGTGAAGTGACTTAGCAGCAGTATTCCATGATCTGAATGTACCACAGTTTATCTATCCTTTGATGTACTGAAGAACATCTTAGCTTTTTTTTTTTTTTTTTTTAATACAAGTTTTGGCCATTATGAACAAAGCTATAAATGTCTATGTTCAGGTTTTTGTGTGCATATACGTTTTCAACTCCTCAGGGTAAATATGGAAAAGTACAATTGCTGAATTCTATGGTAAGAGTATGTTTAGTTTTGTAAGACACTGTCAAATTGTCTTTCAAAATAGCTATGCCATTTTGCATTCCCACCAGCAATGAATGGGAGTTCCTCCTGCTTCACATTCTTGTCATCACTTGGTATTGTCTGTGTTTTTTTTTTTTGTTTGTTTTGTTTTGTCTGTGTTTTTGATTTTGGCCATTCTAATAGATGTGCAGTGGTATCTTGATGTTTCAGTTTGTGATTCCCTAATGACGTGATGTTGAACATCTTTGCATGTGCCTGTTTGCCATCTGTATATCTTCTTTGGTGAGGTGTCTGTTAAGATCTTTTGCCTGTTTTTTAATTAGGTTGTTCTTTTTCTTGTTGAGCTTTAAGAGTTCTTTGTATAGTTTTGAATATACAAAATAAACATACTTTGAATACAGTCCCTCATCAGAAATGTCTTTTGCAAATATTTTCTCCCAGCCTATGGGTTGTCCTTCCATCCTCTTGACAGTGTCTTTTGCAATGCAGAAGTTTTAATTAATGAAGTTAAGTTTAATGGTGCCATTAGAACTAGACTCAGTGAGTGTTAGATATATTCATGAATGCTGCACATTTGTAGCTGCATAGTGCACTAAGGAAAGTTGGAGTCATTTAGAATATATACCGAATCCAAATTAATGCATTAAGTAGCTCTTTTCAACAAAATTCTTTTTGTTAGCACCATTTTGGAGAGAGTATTGATCTAGAGTGACTGCTTTGACTCAGAATGTCATATTTAATTTATGTATGCAGAGAGAACATGGCTGACAGTGGCTTTTGATTGCTCTCCAGGGGGAAGAAAATACTGATTCATCAGATGACGACTGTAATTCTTTTGCAGCTGACTTATTATCAAGAGATATTGACAGCAAAAAGTACATAAAGTTTTCTAAAACAACAGAGAAGAGAATTTCACCTGAAATTAGGGGTTTGAGCCCAGAACACACAAAAAAGTAAGTTGAACTGTGAACTTGCTTAATTGGATTATACTTTTGCCAGTTTAAGAGAACCAAAAATGTAACTCGTGTTCTCATAGTGTACTAAATATAGAGGAGCATGCATATTGCTGAGCATTCTTTTAGGAGCATGGTTTTAATTCCTAATTAACTTCCCATATTTTTCTCACTTCTCTCACAGCCATGTGGAGGCCTATAAGCTATCATAGTTTTCCAGTAATGAGACCATTATCCATATATCTGTCTGTTTTTTTTTTACAAAATTGTAATTTATTTAAATATATGGTGTGGTGATTTAATGTATGTATACATTGTGAAATGACTACCCCCATTGAATTAGTTAACACATTCATCACCTCACATGTTGACATCATCGTCATCATCATCATCATCATTATTATTATTTTGGTGAGAACAGAAGTTCTGATCTCAGCAAATTTTAGTTATACAGTACAGGATTACTAACTAGTCACCTTGTGACTTTAAAAAAAAAATGTATAAGTGATATAGCATTTGTCTTTCTCTGTTTGACTTATTTCACTTTGTATAATGCCATCAAGGTCCATACATATTATTTCCTTCTTTCTCATGGCTAAATAGTATCCCATTGTTTGTATTTACCACATCTTTATTTGGAGAAGGAAATGGCAATCCACTCCAGTACTCTTGCCTGGAGAATTTCAGGAACAGAGGAGCCTGGCGGGCTACAGTCCATGGGATCTCAAAGAGTCGTACATGACTGTATAACTAACTTTCACTTTTCTTTAACTATTAATCTGTTGACAGACACTTATATAGTTTTCATATCTTAGCTATTGTAGATAATACTGCAGTGAACATGGGAATGCATATATCTCTGAGGTCTTGTTTTCATTTCTTTTGGATATATACCCAGAAATAGAATTGCTGGATCATTTTATAGTTCTGTGTTTAATTTTTTAAAGCTTTATTTATTATTTATTTCTGGCTGTGCTGGGTCTTTGTTGGTGCATGGGCTTTTCTCTAGTTGCAGTGTGTGGGTTTCTGTTTAGAATGGCTTTTCTTGTTGTGGAACATGCATTGTAGAGTGTGTGGGCTTCAGTAGTTGCAGCACGTGGGCTCAGTGGTTGTGATTCCCTGGCTCTAGAGCAAAGGCTTAATAGTTGTGGCACATGAACTTAGCTGCTCTGTGGCATGTGGGATCTTCCTGACCCAGGGATCGAACCCCTGTCTCTAGCATTGGCAGGCAGATTCTTTACCACTGAGCCACCAGGGAAGCCCTGTGTTTAAATTTTTTTAAGGAACCTCTCCATACTGTTTTCTGTAGTGACTGTACCAACTAATATTCCCACCAGTGGTGTACAAGGTTCTCATTTATCTACATCCTTGCCAACTCTGGTTATCTCCTGTCTTTGTAATGATGACCATTCTAACAGGTGTGAGGTGATACCTCACAGTGATTTTGATGTTAATTTCCCTGATGATGAGTGATGTTGAGCACCTTTTCATGTATTTGTCAGTCATTGGTGTGTCTTCTTTGGAGAAATGTCTATTCAAGTCTTTGCCCGTTTTTAATTGGGTCATTTCTTCATTTGCTTTTGGGTTATATAAGTTGCTTATGTATTTTGAACATAAGATATATGGTTTGCAAATATTTTCTCTCATTCCCTAGGTTACCTTTTCATTTTGCTAATATTTTCCTTTGCTGAGGATAAACTTTTTAGTTTGATATAGTCCCACTTGTTTATTTTGCTTCTTTTGCTTTTATTTTTGGTATCAATTTAAAAATCATTGCTAAGACTGATGTCAAAGACATTTGTTTTCTTCTAGGAGTTACACAGTTTCTTTACCAAGATTGTTTTAGCTTTTTGAAGTTTTCTGTAGTTCCATACAGATTTTAGGATTATTTGTTTTATTTTTGTGAAAAGTGGCATTGGGATTTGGATGAGAATTGCATTGAATTTATAGTACATTTTAGATAGTAATGACATTTTAAAAATATTAGTACTTCCAAACCATGAACACAGAATATCTTGCCATTATTTGTAATCTTCTTCAATGTCTTTCAACAGTGTTTATAGTTTTCAGTGTACAGATCTTTCACCTCCTTGATTAAATTTATTCCTAAATGTTTTATTCCTTTTTATTATGTAAATAGGGTTGTTTTCTTAATTTCTCTTTCTGATACTTCATTGTTAGTGGATAGAAGTGCAATTGATTTTGTATATTAATTTTATATTTTGCAACTTTATTGAATTTGTGTGTTAGTTATAGCAGCTTTGTTTTTGGTGGAGTCTTTAAGATTTTTCTGTGTATAAAATAATGCTGTCTGAAAACACAATTTAACTTCTTATTCTGATTTGAATATCTTTTTTTTCTTGCCTAATTGCTCTGGCTAGGACTTCCAGTTAAATAAAAATGGTGAGACAGGGTACCCTTGTCTTGTTTCTGATCTTAGAGCAAAAGCTCTGGGCATGTCATATATGGCTTTACTATGTTGAGGTACATTTACTATGTTGAGGTACATTCCTTCTAAACCTATTTTGTTGAGAGTTTTTTATCATAAATGAATATTGAGTTTTGTCAAATTTCTGCATCCATTGAGATGATCATGTAATTATTATCCTTCATTTAATAATTTGGTTGTGTTAGGAAAAGCCTAAGTTCTCCTGTTTATCTCCTTTACTTTCATGCTACCACACTAACACTTCTGACACCAGATGTGTGGATTTCCCCCCAAACCAAGAAATTCTGTGACACCAGCTGGGTATCCTACAATTTAACTAAATTCTCATGCTATCTACCTGCAGATAGTGCCAGATCCCACAGGTTAAGGGTTCAGAGCCATGAGACTGCCCCACCCCCATTTCATCTTACAGTATCAAGTGTTAGGTCCTCAGGTTACTTCTGTCTGACTTGGCTATAAATCAGAGGTCCCTATGACCCCTCCTAAGGTTTGATTAATTTCTAGAACAGCTCAGAAAGCTCAGGGAAACACTTAACTTACATTACCAGTTTATTAAAAAAACGTGATAGAAGATACAAATGAATAGCCAGATAAAGAGATACATTGGGAGAGGTCTGGGAGCGTCTCAGATGAAGGAGCTCTGTCCTCATGGAGTTGGAGTGTATCATCTTTCCAGTATGTGGATATGTTCAAGAATCTATAAGGCTCTCCAGAGAGGGTAGAGGACTGTAAATGGAGTTAATAATTGATCATGCCTACATGGGCGGAGGCCTCTAAAAAACTCCCAATAGTATGGAGTTCAGAGATCTTTCAGGTTGGTGAACACATCCACATACCAGGAAGGGTAATGTACCCTAACTCCATGGGAACTTAATTTCCTGGAACTATGATCCTTCAAGACCTTATCTTATATATCTCTTCACCTGGCTATTCATCTGTATCATTTTTCATGTCCTTTAATAAACTGGTAAGCATACGTTAACTGTTCTGAGTTCTTGAGTCCCTCAAGCAAAATAATGAAACCTAAGGAATGGCTTGTGAGAACCTCTGATTTATAGCCAGTTGGTCAGAAGCGTAGGTGAAAAATGGGCCTGCAGTTGTTATCTTAGGTAGGGTGAGGCAGTCTTGTGGAACTGAGCCCTTAACCTGTGGAATCCGAAAGTATTTCCAGGTACTTAGTGTCAGGATTGAGTTAACTTATAGGACACCATCTGATGTCACAGAGAATTGCTTAGTGGGGGCAAACCCCACACACATTTGGGATCAGATGTGAGTGTAATGGTAGTGTGAGAATAAAGGAGAAACAGAAGGAAGACTGATTTTTCCCTACATAGTTGTGTATCACATTTATTGATTTTCCTATCTTGAACCATCCTTGTGTCCTGGGAATAAATCCCATTGATCATGGTGTCTCATCTTTTTAATGTACAGTTGAACGTGGTTTATAGATACTCTGTTGAGAGTTCTTGCATCTGTATTAGCCTGATATTCTTTTCTTGTAGTGTGCTTGTCTGGCTTTGATATTGGTAACGCACGCTCCATTGCTTCAGTTGTGTCCTACTCTTTGCGACCCTATGAACTGTAGCCTGCCAGGCTCCTCTGTCCATGGGATTTTCCAAGCAAGAATATTGGAGTGGGTTGTCATGCCTTTCTCCAGGGAGTCTTCCCTGACCTAGGGATCGAATACACGTCTCCAGCTTCTCCTGCATTGCAGAAGGATTGTTTACTGCTGAGTCACTGGGGAAGCCCATTGGTAATGCTGTCTTCATAAAATGAGTTTGAAAGTATTCCCTCCTCTTCAGTTTTTGGAAAGAGTTTGAGAAGAATTGGCATTAATTCTTCTTTAAATGTTTAGTAGAATGCACGAGGAAAGCTAACTGATTCTGGACTTTGTTGAAAGGTTTTTGATTACTGATTTAATATCTTTACTAATAATTGGTCTGTTCAGATTTTGTACTTCTTCATAATTCAATCTTGGTAGGCTGTATTATTTTAGGAATTTATCTATTTCTTCTAGATTATCTAATTTATTGATATATAATGTTCATAGTAGTTTCTTATGATCTTTACTATTTCTCTGTTATCAGTTGTAGTACCTCCTTTTTCATTTCTTATTTCACTTATTTGAGTTTATCTCTCAGCATCCCCTACCTCATTTTGTTTTTGATGTCACAGTTTACATCTTTTTATATTATATATCTATAAGCAAATTGTTGTGGTTATAGTTATTATTAATATTTTTATCTTTTAACATTTATACTAAAACTGTATGTGATTTACCTCCACCATTACAATAGTGGTACACCATTATACACCTTGGATTTCCCAGGCGGCTCAGTGGTAAAGAATCCATTTGCCAGTGTAGGAGATGCAGGAGACCTGGGTTCAGAGTCACATAGGATGTCTCCAACTTCTCACTATCATAAATAATGCGCTATGGGAACATCTTTATATAAATTTCTTAAATTTCAGACAATTTCCTTAGAATAGATTTATCAAAGATATATTATTATTCAGCAGCTGTCTCTTATACACATCTCCCAGGCGGCTCAGTGGTAAAGAATCCATTTGCCAGTGTAGGAGATGCAGGAGACCTGGGTTCAGTCCCTGGGTTGGGAAGATTCCCTGGAGGAGGAAATGGCAACCCACTCCAGTATTCTTGCCTGGAGCATCCCATGGACAGAGGAGTCTGGTGCAAACTCCATAGGAAACTCCAGAGGCGTCCATAGGGTTACAAAGAGTCAGACGTGAATGAGTGACTGAAAGAAGTTAGAAAGTGAAGTCACTCAGTCATGTCCGACTCTTTGTGACTCCATGGACTGTAGCCCACCAGGCTCCTCCGCTGATGGGATTTTCCAGGCAAGAGTACTGGAGTGGGTTGCCATTTCCTTCTCCAGGTGATCTTCCCAATCCAGGGATCGAACCCAGGTCTCCCGCACTGTAGGCAGACGCTTTACCGTGTGAACCACCAGGGAAGATGAGTGACTGAGTATATTACAATATTAGAGTATTCTGAATTTGACTATATATATATATTTACCAGTAAAATTTATATTTTCATATGTTTTCATGGTACTAACTAGCATACTTTCTTATTAGCTTGCAGAACTCCCTTCAACATTTCTTATAAGGTCAGTCTAGTGGTGATGAACTCCTTCCACTTCTGTTTGCCTATAAAATTCTTTATCTCTCCTTCAGTTCTGAATACAGCTTTATGGGGTAGAGTATTCTTGTTTTTTTTTTCCTTTTTTTCTTTCAGCACTTTGAATATATCATCTCTCTCCCTCCTGGCCGCAATATTCTTGCTGACAAATTTGCTGATTATTATGTGGGAGTTCCCACTATTCCACTGAGTTAGAGGAAAAAGATGAGACAGTCATTTCTAGGCCACCACAATAAGGGGCTTCCCTGGTGCTGCTAGTGGTAAAGAATCTACCTGTCAATACAGGAGACCTAAGAGATGTGGGTTCAGTCTCTGGGTTAGGATGGTCCCCTGGAGGAGGGCATGGCAACCCACTCCAGTATTTTTGCCTGGAGAATCCCATGGACAGAAAAGCCTGGTGGGTTACAGTCCATAGGGTCACAAAGAGTCAGATGTGACTGGGGCGATCTAGCATGTGTGCACAGCACACCACAATAAAGCTTGTTACCTAGGAAGAAATGGAATGTAGTAGGAGTGTTTCTTCCCTTTCTTTCATTAGTATTGTTTAAAATGGTTAATACCTGGGGAGACACAATGCACCTAAGGAATGCAATATGAAACAAATGTTTTTAGTTATTTGTTATTTATATCAAATCATTCCTATTCCCTAAAATATTTGAGTTATCTTGTAATTGAAAGAACACAGTTATACTTTTAAAAATGATAAAACATAAAAGGTGATGTAATGATGTTGAAGTCAGAATTATTCTAGAAACATGAAAATCAGTTTCAGTAAGGATATATGGAAAGGGATGGGAAATATAAAGCAGCAGTATGCTGTAGGCTGTGATTAATTCATATGTCATGATATCAACTTAAGAGGTAGCTACTAGTAATTTTCTAAAAAGAAATTAGAATAGAATCGAAGACATTATAGTGCTTTTCATATAATAAGGATAAGTATTCTTTTGTGAAATTGTTTCATTTCTCTCTTTCTTTGTATATGGGTGTTACATCTCAATAGAAAATGTATTTTATACTCTGGGACAAAGTCAAAGTAAAGTCATTGCCATGTGAGGGGAGGACTGTCAAGGGGACTGACCACAGGGCAACTTCAGTGGGGATAAGAGCAAGGTAATAGGGCTCTCAGGGTAGAAGTTTAGGGATTGGATTTAAAGGGGTATAATGTCAAAAGGGGGCTTCCCTCCTGGTGCAGTGTAAAGAATCTGCCTGCCAATGCAGGAGATTCAGGAGACATCAGTTTGATCCCTGTGTCTGGAAGATTCTTTGGAGGAGGAAATGGCAACCTACTTCAGTATTCTTGCATGGAAAATTGCTTGGACAGAGGAGCCTGATGGGCGGTAGTCCATGGGTCTCAAAGAGTCGGACACAATTGGGCGACTGAGCTTGCTCTCAATGTCAAAAGATCAAGGTACCTACTAAGAAAGGGGAATAGGCTGCATGATTAAAAATTTCCCTTATTTTACAGTTTTGCTTAGTGCTAAGTTTATCTAAAGATGTAGACTCAATCCAGTCATTTTTCTATGTATCACCTAAGCAGCCCTTGCATAGGAGATTACTCTAAAAGGAAGGAATCATTTCTGCTAAAGAGTTTTTAGTTTTACATACAAGGAAGAATAAGGTGTCACTTCTAAAGTACTAGATTACAGCTCAGTTGATATGCGTTCTGGGTAGAAACAAGCCAATGAGGTATTGCCATAGTGATTCTCAATTTATTCCCTGTGTTAGAATCTAGTATCTTTTAAAAAAAACCTAGTATCTTTAAAAAATTCCAAATATCAGCTCAGTCTCCAAAATAATTAAATCACAATTTTGGGGGATTGGACGCAGGCATCAGAATTTTTTGAAGCTGATTCCATTGTGCAGACAAGTTTGGGATCTACAAGACCCCAGAGCACAAAATAATTTTAGGATTGTCTTTGAAATTTAGATCTTCTTTGGATTACTTAAAGCAAAGTGTGAAATTTCCAAAAGCTCTTCTTTTTCAAATTCATTTCAGGGTTATTTTATTGATCTCACTATTATATAGTTTATGGAGTATATATTTGTTATAAAAGTTCTTGACAGTTCAATAAGAAGAGGAGGGAAAGAGGCATAAACAGAGAAAACCAAGAAATAAGAAAGCAGAGTAATTGCTAAAAAGTAGTTCAGAATCTAGCTTGGACTTTAAAGTACCATTTCTTATTGAAAGAAACCATTTCTTTGGAGAAATGTGTGATAGCAGGTCTGGGAAGGGAAGTGTACAGATGAACTTGGAGCATCTTGTCTTCCAGAAATGAGGAAATTAACTAAGACTGCTACCAGAGATGGATCAAGAGCCCACTTGAAAAGGCTCTCACCCCTTCCCAACACACATTAGAAAATTAAAGCATCAATAAGAATAAAATTTCAGGGAATTAAAGTGAATTTAATATATTTAAATTAGTGTGTTCACAATGATATAAAAATCATTTTGTCATTGTTGAAGGTTCAGTTCAGTTCAGTTCAGTCACTCAGTCGTGTCCAACTCTTTGCGACCCCATGGACTGCAGCACGCCAGGCCTCCCTGTCCATCACTGACTCCTGGAGTTTACCCAGACTCACGTCCATTGAGTTGGTGATGCCATCCAACCATCTCATGCTCTGTTGTCCCCTTCTCCTCCTGCCCTCAACCTTTCCCAGCATCAGGGTCTTTTCAAATGAGTCAATTTTTCTCATCAGGTGGCCAAGGTATTGGAGTTTCATCTTCAGCATCAGTCCTTCCAATGAACACTCAGGACTGATCTCGTTATAGGCTGGATCTCTTTGCAGTCCAAAGGACTCTCAAGAGTCTTCTCCAACACCACAGTTCAAACGCATCAATTCTTCAGCACTCAGCTTTCTTTATAGTCCAACTCTCACATTCATACATGACTGCTAGAAAAATTATAACCTTGACTAGACAGACCTTTGTTGGCAAAGTAATGTCTTTGCTTNAGTCTTCTCCAACACCACAGTTCAAACGCATCAATTCTTCAGCACTCAGCTTTCTTTATAGTCCAACTCTCACATTCATACATGACTGCTAGAAAAATTATAACCTTGACTAGACAGACCTTTGTTGGCAAAGTAATGTCTTTGCTTTTTAATGTTGAAGGTTACAGGTGAGCAAAGTCACTGTTATGAAAGTGATAAATAAAGGGAAAGCAATGAATGATCTTGGTTTTCTGAACTGTACCAAAGGGTAAGCAAATAGTATGTGAGAGAAAGTTTCTGTTTATGGAAATATTTTAGCTAATGAGTGAAGAAGGAATGATATTAGATTTAGAGTGTAACCATTTTGCAGTCCCTGATGATTTACTGCAGATAGTTATTAATAAGTAGCTGCTAATATCACAAATAGAGAGTCACTTGGACATTATATGCTTCCTGATGGGAAAATACCATCACTTATATAACCCCTTCCAACTACCCTCTAAAAAAGTAGAGTGTTAATCACATCAAGTCTTTAAACTCCTACAATCTTGGCAGTAAAATCAGCAAAATCTAGACTGTGAAAAATCTGTAAGACAACTGGCAGTAATGATGATAATGATAATAAAAGACATGGGGGAAGAACCTATACGTGGAAAAAGATCTAAAAAACATGTCAGCCAACTGTAATGTGGGGACCTTATTGAATCCCAATGTGAAGTGTTAAAAAATTTTGACACTTATGAGACAATTGGAAATTTGAATACAGGTTCAGGTGTATTTGATGATATTAAGACATTATTGGGGATTTTTGGCTTCATAACTGTGTTTTAAATACGTTTTTAAGGTATTTAACCTGTTTTAAGGTTAGAACCTTCCTTAGAACCTTCCTTAGACTACGTGGTGTTGCAGAAACTGCCACCTCTTTCCCTCTCTTCTTTACTTATATTCAGCCTTGCATTGTGGCCTGTCTGCTCTCCTAGATTTCCTTCTTGTGTTCCCTACACAGGCATTTCTCCTAATAAAATCCTGCTCGCATCATTAACTCTTTCTTGGTGTCTATTTCTTGGATTATTTGGACTAACACATGGAGTGACTTTAGACAATTACTTCATCTTTGAATCTGTTACTTCATATGTAAAACAGAGTTAATAATACCTGTTACATGGATGCTCTAAGAATGATTAACTATGATCATGCCTGAAAAGCTCTTAACCCCATGCCTGCAAATATGATGCTTAAAAAATGCCACTTTTATTCCCTTTCCCATCTTCTTTTTTCCTTTGAAAAGTTCCTAGCAATGTGTTTAAATCACATTCACCTATGCCATGTGACCTGTAGCATTTGGGAACAAATGAAGTTTTAGTGTATTAAAACTGTCTTAATTATAAATTAAATTAATTATAATTATTAATTATAAACTTAATTATAAAATTGTTTAATTATAGTCCTTCCTTCTTCTCATTAACTGCTTCTCAATTAGGGGGAAGTCTCACTTTCCATACTCTCTGAAATCATTGATCTGTTTAATAATGTGAGTTGAAAGGGAAAAATAGCTTTGAGGGGAAATCTTATTAAGCTTTGTGTGCTAGCTTTATTACTTTCTTCAATAAAATAAATAAATAAATACGTTTTTAAGAGAAAAAAACACCTTGAAGAAATGTTTATAAAAATCCTATGGATGAAACAATATGATACTGGAATTTGTTTTAAAGTAATAAGGAATGAGAGCAGGGATAATATAGATGAAATAAGATTGTTCATTACTGAAGCTGGGTAATGGGTCATTACTGAAACATGGGGAGATCATCACATTATTCTGTCTACTTTTGTCTGTTTGAAAATTTCCACAAATAAATGACAAAAGAAGAAGAATCAAGAAAAACAATCAATTTAGGAATTACTCCAATTTTCTGTGCAATTTAGGTATGAAACATCAATGTTCCTACTCGGAGAAGAAAGATCCTCTGATTTTTCAGGAGGAAAAAAAGGCAGGAGGAAGAAGAGTTTACAAGTACAATTGTGTACTAAAAGAACTGAGGTAAATAAAGATTTTCAAATATTTTTGCTTTGCTTTCAAGTATTTTATTTAGCCCTCAAATATTCCATTACATTTTAGTCCAACTATTGAAATGTCATAATCTTAAATATTTCTTCTTCTTCCAGCTCCTTTACCCTGTTCCTCCTGTACCTTCCCCTCTTTCTTCTCTTCCTCCTTTAAAAATATCGATAGAACCTGGAACCTTTCGAGAAGAATATTAATTTTTCCCCTTCTTTATCCATCAGACCAGTATTTTTAATTATTATATTCTCTGTTAATGTTTCTGCTATTGTATCAATGACTCTGGTATTCCTTGGCATTTGGCAGCATAAATTCAATCTTGGCCTTCATATTGTTCTTCATATGGCCTTCTCCCCCGTGTCTATTGTTCAGACTTTTCTCTTATAAGTACATCATTGTATATTTCATCTTGAGGTCTTTAACTTGAGATTACACTGTAAAGATGATTTCTGCAAATAAGATCACGTTCACATTTTCCAGGGATTAGGATATAGACATCTCTTGGTGGGGTTATGCAACTTACTACATTCACTGTATAATATATTTAAGTATATATTCCTTTGTTTCGATATTTGTTTGGTTCCTGAGGCTGAGAAAATTTGGAAAACTCAGCAGTGGCCATAGGAATTTGGTGATGGAGAGGGAGGCCTGGCGTGCTGTGGTCCATGGGGTCATGAAGAGTCGGACATGACTGAGCGACTGAATTGAACTGAGGCTGAGAACACATGTCTTCAACTCTGGAAAATTCAAATCCATTAACTTTAGACTATTTTTCCCCCTCCAATATCTTTATTTTGTTCTTCTGTACCTTCTATTAGATGTATGTTAGATCTTATCATTTTGTTTTCTGTGTTAACATTGCTTCATATTTTTGATCTTTTTCTATTTTGTTCTGAGTAATTTCTCCCATCTACTTTCTTGTTTACTTTTCTTTTTTCCAGCTAAATATAATTGCAGTTTAACCTATCTATTGAAATTTTTATTTATTTTTATTTATTTATTAAAAAAAATTTTTTTTTGTATTTATTTATTTTTTTACACGAACTCCCAAACATGAACCCCCCTCCCACCCCCCACCCCACATCATCCCTCCAGATCATCCCCCTACACCACCCCCAAGCGTCCTGCCTCCTGCATTGAACATAGACTGGCAATTCATTTCTTACATGATAGTATACATATTTCAATGCTATTCTCCCAAATCATCCCACCCTCTCCCTCTCCCTCTCCTTCTCCCTCAGAGTCCATAAGTCCGCTCTACACATCTGTATCTCTTTTGCTGTCTTGCATACAGGGTCCTCATTACCATCTTTCTAAATTCCATATATATGTGTTAGTATACTGTATTGGTGTTTTTCTTTCTGGCTTACTTCACTCTGTATAATTGGTTCCAGTTTCATCCATCTTATTAGAACTGATTCAAATGTATTCTTTTTAATGGCTGAGTAATACTCCATTGTGTATATATACCACAGCTTTCTTATCCATTCA
Source organism: Oreotragus oreotragus (assembly GCA_006410675.1). NCBI lineage: Eukaryota > Metazoa > Chordata > Mammalia > Artiodactyla > Bovidae > Oreotragus > Oreotragus oreotragus. Next base: position 660,074 of record SJYX01011180.1, read on the forward strand.
TCCGCTGATGGACATCTAGGTTGTTTCCATGTCCTGGCTATTATAAACAGTGCTGCAATGAACATTGGGGTACATGTGTCTCTTTCTATTCTGGTTTCCTCGGTGTGTATGCCCAGCAGTGGGATTGCTGGGTCATAAGGCAGTTCTATTTGCAATTTCTTAAGGAATCTCCACACTGTTCTCCATAGTGGCTGTACTAGTTTGCATTCCCACCAACAGTGTAAAAGGGTTCCCTTTTCTCCACACCCTCTCCAGCATTTATTGCTTGCAGACTTTTGGATCGCAGCCATTCTGACTGGTGTGAAGTGGTATCTCATTGTGGTCTTGATTTGCATTTCTCTGATAATGAGTGACGTTGAGCATCTTTTCATGTGTTTGTTAGCCATCCGTATGTCTTCTTTGGAGAAATGTCTATTTAGTTCTTTGGCCCATTTTTTGATTGGGTCGTTTATTTTTCTGGAATTGAGCTGTATAAGTTGCTTGTATATTTTTGAGATTAGTTGTTTGTCAGTTGCTTCATTTGCTATTATTTTCTCCCATTCAGAGGGTTGTCTTTTCACCTTGCTTATAGTTTCCTTTGTTGTGCAGAAGCTTTTAATTTTAATTAGATCCCATTTGTTTATATTTGCTTTTATTTCCAGTATTCTGGGAGGCGGATCATTGAGGATCCTGCTGTGATTTATGTCGGAGAGTGTTTTGCCTATGTTCTCCTCTAGGAGTTTTATAGTTTCTGGTCTTACATTTAGATCTTTAATCCATTTTGAGTTTATTTTTGTGTGTGGTGTTAGAAAGTGATCTAGTTTCATTCTTTTACAAGTGGTTGACCAGTTTTCCCAGCACCACTTGTTAAAGAGATTGTCTTTACTCCATTGTATATTCTTGCCTCCTTTGTCAAAGATAAGGTGTCCATATGTGTGTGGATTTATCTCTGGGCTTTCTATTTTGTTCCATTGATCTATATTTCTGTCTTTGTGCCAGTACCACACTGTCTTGATGACTGTGGCTTTGTAGTAGAGCCTGAAGTCAGGTAAGTTGATTCCTCCAGTTCCATTCTTCTTTCTCAAAATTGCTTTGGCTATTCGAGGTTTTTTGTATTTCCATACAAATCTTGAAATTATTTGTTCTAGTTCTGTGAAAAATACCACTGGTAGCTTGATAGGGATTGCATATTTTTTAAAGCCCATGGAAAGATCAATCAGAATAGGATGATTGATGGTATGAAGGCCTTTAAAGATAAGCAAAAAAAAAAGAATAGGATATTGAATCTTGATAGCTGCACCCTTCTAATAGTTTGATGGCATGCTTTTGCTTCTTTTAATCCATCTGTACTTTTGCAAATATTCTGCATTACATGTTAGAACACTTCATAAGTTGTTGAAAGTTTATGGAAAAGAAGGAAATAAGTACTGTCTAGTCTGAAGAGTGATTAAGAAACAAAAAAGTAGTAATTGCTAAGAAATTTACTCAGAGAAAGATTTCTCTGGGTGTCAGCAAAAGAAAAGAATCATGCTTATTGGGTAGAAGTATGAAATTTGTTTTCCCTATTGCTGTGTTTCACTAAGCAGTTCATCAACTTCTTATAAAACTTTCTATGTGGAGTGGCCAAGGGAAGAGATGTTATTCTATTACTGAACATCTTTTAAACACTTGAACAGAATTTATTTAGCCATGGTCTTTGTACTAAAACCTATAACCATATTATGCAGGAATTAATAGTTTTTGGTTACATTTAAGAATCACTAAACTTTGGGTTTATTCTTCTCAGTTTCCTAAAGGGAAGGAGATGATTGTATCAACAAGTTATATACTTTTCTTTAAAACGTGAGGTTGAATCTCATAGGCAAAAAACCTTAAAATCAGAAATAAAATCTGAAAATTAATAACTGAGCATTTAATATAACAGTTAACCTCTAAAGAGGTCTTGGGCTTATGAAATGCTGAAATGAATCTCTAAAGCTACTAATCTGGCACCAAGAAGACATTTTAGAACCTCACAGAATCTATTTCTAAATAGAAATGAATTCCATCTTTAAGACTTACATTGAGTTTGTTATATCAGCAACTTCTTTCACTGTGAATCATAAATGATGCTGAAGTTTCTGAAGACCACAAAAGACCAGAGAAGAGTCAGGGAAAAGAGAACAAACTGGGGCAAGGAGAGTGGAAATAGATGAAAACATTTTAATTGAAAAATCAAATATAGGTCTACCCAGCAAACACTGAAGTGAAGAATTAGCAGTTACTCAGCAGAAATGATCTGGGAGTTCAAGCAAATGAGAATGGCCCCTTGATATTGTTTGGAAAGATGGGCTCTGTGGTCTACAGCAATAGGTGCCAAACTACCTTGGGCACATTTTGTTGTTTCAGGTTATCCCCAAGAAAAGGTAATAGGAAATAGATTCTAGATTTATCTATCTTATTGAATTTTTCTGAACATTGGAAATTAGTCTTGATAGCCCTATTAAAAGTGTTAAATGATAGTACAGAGACATGAATTATATTTTCTCTCCTTTTTAATATCAGTAACACAAGCTAATTAGTAATACACAGACATGGATGTATTTTTAATATTTTGGAAACATTGTGTTTTTTTTGTCATTTTCCACTCCTACTGCTTTCCTAAGGAGGGAAGGTTAACATGAGTACTTTGGACAGCATTCTGGGGGAAATGAGGATTAAACTCATAGAAAAGGAAAAGGAAAAACTGACAGAAAACCTGCTAGCTAATGGTGAGTATCTTAGAAATAACTGTGCCATTGATGGGAGTTTGTGTTTGTAAATATGAGAATTTCTAAAATTAGTGACGTTTAGTACCCAAAAGGTATTTTGTAGATCTTGAGATGAATTAATTTCTTATGTAAAGGTAAGTCCTATTTCTTCTTTTCTATAAATCCCAGGGAGCAGAAAACAGTTGTCTTCAGTTTATTGTTCTATTCAACACTCTCTCACAAAAAACTTAATTTTCCCTATAATTCCTGAAAATGTTCATACTTATATCTTTGGACCAATTTTCTCACCCAAATATTGAATTGGTATATTTTAATTTCTATAGGACATGTCTATGCTGTCCCTCAGACATGATGGATTTTGTCAGTAACTGAGTTCATAATTATCATTGTGGTACTTTATGAAAGCAGCCACATGGGGCTTTTAGAAATATATTGGGGGCATGTTTGGTTGTCACAGGTGATTTTAAGATTGGGTACTAGAGTATTAAATTCCCTGAGCACTTCCCAGGTGGCACAGTGGTAAAGAATCTGTCTGCCGATGCAGGAGATGCAAGAGACGTGGGTTTGATCTTCCTGAGTCAGGAAGATCCCCTGGGGATGAGCGTGGCTATCCACTCCAGTATTCTTGCCTGGAGAATCCCATGGACAGAGGAGCTGGGTGGGCTGCAGTCCATAGGGTCCCAAAGAGTTGGACACGACTGAGGACACATGCATGAGTGCCAGGGATACTAAGTGCCCTACAATTAATGGGACTTTTCAACACACTGAAGAATTGTTCCACAGATAATACCAATAGCATGTCCAGTAATTGAGAAACTCTGGACCCTAACTTGACTCGTATTTCCATACTTTTTCACTATTATAGTACCATCATTATTATCTTAGTAATACAAGCTGGAATTCTGAGAGTTAACCTTCACTCAACTCCAACTCATTGTATTACAAATGAGTACCATTCATCTATAAAATGTGAGCTTCTTTTGCCAGAGACCATAACTGGATCTTCATTTTGCATCTTTATGCCTCCCTCATCTTAGTACCTTTCACATATTATAATAAATATTTAATGAAAGAATTAGAATTCTTTTATTTAAAGAAGTTTCTATTCAATGTGAGAGAAAAACAAAAAGAGTGCTAGTGGCTGGTACTTACAGTAGCCTATTGACAGATGCCTCAACTATTTGCTTACTATTATACTCTTCGTACCAATTATTAATATCACAGTGTTGTCATAGTTATCCCACACAGAATTAACTGTCTTATATTCTTGTAAGAAATATTTGGTCTTACTTGCATTTAGGAGCCCATGTTCTCAGGGAAGAGAACAGTGTATTCAGTTCTCAATGACATAAATGGAAAAACAATTTTATATACAAAATATAAAGTTTTTTACTTTCTTTCAGTTTATTTTCTGTCATCTCTTCATTCTACCCTCATATCCTTCTAATGTGAGCCAGTGGGTGTCCTGTTTGAGATTATAATTTACTTTATTGTGACTAACTACAATTATATTATAGTTAATAGAGTTATCAAAGGACTTTGTGAATACCCAGATCAATCCCAAAAGAAATCTCATGCCCTTTAGCTATCACCTGACAAGCCCTATGTAATTACTAATCTGTTTTCTGTCTCTGTAGATTTGCCTTACCATTTCAAATAAATGGTATAATCTGTGGGTTTTGTGACTAGCTTATTTCACTTAGTATGTACAGGTTTATCTGTATTGTAGTATGTATCAGTTAATTCATTCTTATTTTTTGCCTTTTTTTTCCAATATTTTTATTGTGATAAAATACACATAACATAAAATTTACTCTCTTAATCATTTTAAAGTATACAATTCAGTGGTATTAAGTCCATTGATATTATTGTACAACCATTCAGTTCAGTTCAGTTCAGTCACTCAGTCATATCCGACTCTTTGCAACCCCATGGACTGCAGCATGCCAGGCTTCCCTGTCCATCACCAACTCCCCAAGTTTACCCAAACTAATGTCCATTGAATCAGTGATGCCATCCAAACCATCTCATCCTCTGTCATCTCCTTCTCTTCCTGCCTTCAGTCTTTCCCAGCATCAGTTCAGTTCACTTCAGTCGCTCAGTCATGTCCGACTCTTTGCGACCACATGGACTGCAGCACACCAGGCCTAACTGTCCATCACAACTCCCCAAGTTTACCCAAACTAATGTCCATTGAATCAGTGATGCCATCCAAACCATCTCATCCTCTGTCATCTCCTTCTCTTCTTGCCTTCAGTCTTTCCCAGTATCAGTTCAGTTCAGTTCAGTCACTCAGTCGTGTCCGACTCTTTGCGACCACACGGACTGCAGCACGCCAGGCCTCCCTGTCCATCACCAACTCTCGGAGTTCACCCAAACTCATGTCCATCGAGTCGATGATGCCATCCAGCCATCTAATCCTTGGTTGTCCCCTTCTCCTCCTGCCCCCAATCCCTCCCAGCATCAGGGTATTTTCAAATGAGTCAGCTCTTCACATCAGGTGGCCAAAGTATTGGAGTTTCAGCTTTAGCTTCACTCTTTCCAATGAACACCCAGGACTGATCTCCTTTAGGATGGACTGGTTGGATCTCTTTGCAGTCCAAGGGACTCTCAAGAGTCTTCTCCAACACTACAGACCAAAAGCATCAATTCTTCGGTGTTCAGCTTTCTTCACAGTCCAACTCTCACATCTATACATATACGGACCTTTGTTGGCAAAGTAATGTTTCTGCTTTCGAATATGCTATCTAGGTTGGTCATAACTTTCCTTCCAAGGAGTAAGCATCTTTTAATTTCAACCATTACCATCATCCATCTCCAGAATTCTTTTCATTTTGCAAATTGAAACTTTATATTCATTAAACAAAAGCTCCCCACTGCCCCTTATCCCCAGCCCCTAGCAGCCACCATTCTGTTTCTGTCCCTATGACTTTCTATCCCTCTGATTTCATGTAAGTGGAATGACTTGTTTATTTCACGTGGCATAATGTCCTCAAGGTTCACCTATGTTATAGCATATGTTGGAATTTCCTGCCTTTTAAGCCTCAGTAGTATTCCACTGTAGGTGCATCCCACATTCTGCTTATCCGTTCATCCATCAGTGAACACTGGGTTGCTTCCACATTCTAGTTGTTTATAATGCTGCTATGAACATGAGTATACTGCTTCATTCCTTTTTGTTGGCAAATAATATTTCATTGTATGGATATATATTTTCTTTATCTGCTTATCAGTTGATAGGCATTTGGGTTCTTTCCACCTTTGGGGCATAATAAGCATTTCCAAACATACACAGAAGTAGTAATAGAATAATATAATTATTCTTTCTCACATATTCCTGTCACCAACAAGTATGAAGATTTTGTTACACTTGTTTCTTTTTTGTTTTTATTTTTCTGACTGAAATAGTTCAAAACAAGTTCCAACATCATTTTGTTCTTACATACTTCAGTATGCATCTCTTAAAAATATAGATCATTTTTTACATTACTTCAATGCCATTATATAATTTAATTTAAAATTTTCTTACTTATCTCTAATATTTTTACAGTTGTTAATAGTTTATTTAAGTCAAACACCAAAGTTTACACCCTGTATTTGTTAAGACACTTGAATCTCATAGAATATAAAGCTGATCCTCCTTCTTCCTCCTCTTTTACTAAATCCCTAATTTATTGAAGAAACTGTATCTGTTGCCAGTTATCTTGTAGAATATCCCATTTACTAAATGTGTTTTCTCATCTGTCTTGTTCCTTTAGCCCTTGTATTCCCTATAACTAGAAGTCAGCTCTAACAGTTTAATTATTTTCAATTTTAACAATTTTTTGAGAATACTTCATATGTGATGCTGTACATTTTACATTGATTTCTATCAGGAAATACAGATTTATTTTATCTTTTTGAAAATAGCTATACAATTGTCACAAAGAATTGGACCCAACTTAGTGACTGAACAACAACAAAAAACAGATGTCACAAATTGCTTATTTAAAGTCCTATCTTCATTCCCTGTCATGTGAGGTGCCATCTTAATTATATACTTAGCTTCTATATGCACTTGCCTGTTTTGGGAATTCATATTTTGTCCTATTGGTCTGATTATTCATACACTAATACTAAATTGCTTTGAATATGACAGATTTATCATGTTTTAATATAGGTTGCTGCTGCTGCTGCTGCTAAGTCGCTTCAGTCGTGTCCGACTCTGTGCGACCCCATAGACGGCAGCCCATGAGGCTCCCCTGTCCCTGGGATTCTCCAGGCACCTGGTCTAACCCTAAGTCCTTATTCCCCTCCCCTAGTCACATAAGTATATGGCTTCCCCCAGGTCTGGCTGTTCTTTATGGGAATATCTTTCTGTGTGACTTTTATTAGTAGGATATTTGTCTATTTTTTAAAATCTTCCATTTTTTTATGTAATATATTCCCAAGTGAGAAGATTATTGATTTCTTAGGGTTTGGAAATCACTTATGTGGTCAGAGTACTTATTGCGTGTACTTGCTTATTATTGTGCCTAGTCAAAAAATCCCAACATGAAGAAATACAAAAGTATATGGTGCACCATTATTTCTTATTTTCTTTGGTACAGAAATACCAACTATCCTTTCAAATTTAGATTGAACATCAAAATCTTCCACATTCAATATAGACTGGCATTATTCTGAGTCAAGATTAGATCATGTGATGATGATGCTGTGCCCAATTTGTTGTAGTTTGGGCCTCCATGGATATAAATGATGCCATACATGCCTCAGTAGGTGTGCACAGTAAAAGTGCCCCATGAACATTGTGAGCAATTCATTAAGAAGCTCCAAGAAAAAGAGGAAGTGCCTCTTCCTGGCACTGTGCTTACCTGCCTAGCTTCCTGTTTTTCATAAGACTTTGGACTAGTAATTCCTTACTCTCTTCCAGCTCTTCGTTGCTTTCAAAATGATGCTTGTTATATTTTATTCAAGATTTTCGTTGTAAGATGGGTCTGAATAACATAGTCATCCAAATGAATGGAAACAACTTGCTGGTCAGTTTTAGTTAGGAGTTAAGGTATCCAATCTGGGAGTTCAGAAAAGAAAAATAAACTTTACTCATTTTCATTTATTTTACCATTTGCTGTAAATAATTAAGAACTTGATTAACCGTTTTGAATATATCAATTCTAATTCAAATACCCTCATTGACCCCCTTGGTATATATATGAACAGACCTTATTAAATCTTGGCCTTCTTGATAAGGTGGATGAAGTTGTTGTTCAGTTGCTAAATCATCCAACTCTTGTGACCCCATGAATTGTAGCACACCAGGCTTCCCTGTCCTTCACCATCTCCTGGAGCTTGCTCAAACTCATGTCCACTGAGTCAGGGATGCCATCCAACCACCTTGTCTTCTGTTATCCCCTTCTCTTCCTGCCTTCAATCTTTCCCAGCATCAGGTCTTTTCTAATGAGTTGACTCTTTGCATCAGGTGAAATGAAGTGAAGTCGTTCAGTCGTGTCCGACTCTTCGCAACCCCATGGACTGTAGCCTATCAGGCTCCTCCATCCCTGGGATTTTCTAGGCAAGAGTGCTGGAGTGGACATCATGTAGCCAAAGTATTGGAGCTTCAGCTTCAGCTCAGTCCTTCCAATGACTATTCAGGGTTGATATCCTTTAGGATTGACTGGTTTGATCTCCTTGCTGTCCAAGGGACTCAAGAGTCTTCTCCAGCACCACAATTTGAAAACGTCACTTCTTCAACACTTAGCCTTCTTTATGGTCCAGCTGTCACATTTATACATGACTAGTGGAAAAACCATAGCTTTGNCCAATGACTATTCAGGGTTGATATCCTTTAGGATTGACTGGTTTGATCTCCTTGCTGTCCAAGGGACTCAAGAGTCTTCTCCAGCACCACAATTTGAAAACGTCACTTCTTCAACACTTAGCCTTCTTTATGGTCCAGCTGTCACATTTATACATGACTAGTGGAAAAACCATAGCTTTGACTATACAGACAAAGCTGTGATCATAATGCACAGTAAGTAACATCAATGGCCACATTGTAGAACCAATAAGTTTTTTGTACATGCTTTTCTTTTTCACAAGATAAGATTATGATGTCAATAATATGGGTACTCTTTTGCAAAACATGAGGATGAACTTTACAGAAAAAGAAATTGGTAATCTGACACACAATCTACCAGGTAATGGTAAGTATTTAAGACATATTTGAATTGTTCAGGGTGTCAGGAGAATAGGGGCTTCTATAAAAGTAATCTCTGAAAACTCTTACTTGACATTGAGACAGAAGACAGTAAAGATGACTCAAGACAGAAAGTAAACATGTTGATGTTGGACAAAAAGCAACAAAATTCTGTAAAGCAATTATATTTCTATGAAGAAATAAACTTTTTTTAAAAAAAGAAAATAAACATGTTTTGTCCCTGGATATTTTCAGCAATTCTAATTTAGTTGAGAATATGGCCAGTGCTACTATTAGACTTGGATAGAACTAGAGAAAGACAGCACTGTGGGGGGAAGGGAATGGTATACATTCCCTTTAACACAGAAATTGTTTTTTAATAGAAAAGACAGCTTAGCCAAATGTGGGAAATTGATTCATGTCAATGTATGGCAAAACCACTACAATACTGTAAAGTAATTAACCTCCAATTAAAATAAATAAATTTATATTAAAAAATAAAAAAGAAGTTAGACCATGCCAAAAAAAATACAAATAAAAATAGTTAAAAAAAAAAAAAAGAGTTCTATCACCACTATTATTTCCAGGGACTTTAGGACAGCAGAATAAGGGAGAAGTGATAAGTGTGGGACTTATTTCCTACACCACATGAGAAGGGCAGAGTCTTCCAGATACCCCAAGGGAAAGGACCATGAAGAGTTCAAGCTGTCATGCAAGGAATGCAAGAATGCTCAGTCACTCATGCTTTTGCTTACATCCTTATATTCCTGAACCAGATTCTGTGGTCCAAGGACTATGTTCCCAGACTTCTAATCTCCCTCAGTGGGCTGGAGACAAACTCTAAAGAGCAGTAAATTTCACATTAGGGCTAAATTAATTCATAAACTAAATAAACAAAGATATAAACCTGAGATCACTCCAGTGAGACTAAGTGTTTGAAACATTTCCTGACTATTTTACAACCTTAATTGGATTAATACTTGTTTATCTTATTAAGATGCACTTAATTGCATCATTGTGTGGGACAGCACTATTCCCTAAAATATTTTTTTCTTTCATTCTATCATTTTTATCACTTTCAATCTACCAGAAAGAATATGCAGGTGATCTTCATTGTCTTATTTTCTTTGTGTGGGATGATGTACCCATTAGGAAAAGTGGGACTAGATGTGGAGCTATCAATTATCATAATAGAAAAATACTTTTTTAGCTTAAGAGACCTATCAGAGGTTATAATGATACTTTTTAAAATATTGCTGTAATAAAATGAACCAGAATTATGAAAGAAAAAATATATAGCTGTTGTTTGGGACTGTTATCTAGTCTTGCCATTGATTGCTGTTCCTTGTTTTGAAATAATAATTCAAGATCAACCAAGACAATGAAAGGGGCTTTCCTGGTGGTTCAGACAGTAAAGAATCTGCCTGCAGTGTGGGACACCTGGCTTCATTCTCTGGGTTGGGAAGATCCACTGGAGTAGGAAACGGCAACCCACTCCAGTGTTCTTGCCTGGAAAATTCCATGGACATGAGTCTGGTAAACTGCAGTCCATAGGGTCGCAAGAGTTGGACATGACCGAGCTACTAAACCACCAATGCAAAGGGGGATTCCCAGGTGATGCTATGACCAACCTAGATAGCATATTAAAAGGCAGATATTACTTTGCCAACAAAGTTATGTCTATTCAAAGCTATGGTTTTTCCAGTAGTCATGTATGGATGTGAGAGTTAGACTATAAAGTAAGCTGAGCACTGAAGAGTTGATGCTTTTAACTGTAGTGTTGGGGAAGACTCTTGAGAGTACTTTGGACTGCAAGGGTATCAAACCAGTCAGTCCTAAAGAATATCAATCCTGAATATTCATTGGAAGGTCTGATGCTGAAGTTGAAGCTCCAATACTTTGGCCACCTGATGCAAAGAACTGACTCATTGGAAAAGACCCTGATTCTGGGAAAGATTGAAGGCGGGAGGAGAAGAGGGCAATAGAGGATGGGATGATTGGATGGAATCACCAACTCAATGGATGTGAGTTTGAGCAAGCTCCAGGAGTTGGTGATTGACAGGGAAANCCTGATGCAAAGAACTGACTCATTGGAAAAGACCCTGATTCTGGGAAAGATTGAAGGCGGGAGGAGAAGAGGGCAATAGAGGATGGGATGATTGGATGGAATCACCAACTCAATGGATGTGAGTTTGAGCAAGCTCCAGGAGTTGGTGATTGACAGGGAAACCTGGCAGGGTGCAGTCTATGAGTCGGACACGACTGAGTGACTGAACTGACTAACTGACAGCCTTCTTTATGTAAATATTTATTTACAGCATTGTTAAAGTAGTCACTCAGTCATGTCCAACTCTTTGCAACCCCATGGACTTTAGCCTACCAGGCTCCTCTGTCCATGGGATTTCCCAGGCAAGAGTACTGGAGTGGGGAGCCATTTCCTTCTCCAGGGGCTCTTCCTGACCCAGAGATCGAACCTGGGTCTCCAGCATTGCAAGCAGACGCTTTACCATCTGAGTCACCAGGGAATATGTACTAAATGCCACTGAATTGTTCACTTCAAAATGGTTAATTTTATGTTATGTGAATTTCACCTTAAAAAAATTGCAGTGAGAATCTGCTTATACTTTTAAGGTTACCTCATAATTTTTACTTTATTATAACATATTAATTAGCTAGTTAATAGATACCTGGCATCAAAGCTCATTCCTATTCCTTATGATGTATGTTATAATTAAATCCTATAGTCTATCCTTTCATGGGCTATTTATAGTACAGTCTTCTACCCAAGTTAAAGTTTAAAAGAAGATATTTTAATTATGACTTTTTCTATTGATTACTTGATGCTTTTAGATAATAATCACATAAGTACATTTCTTATTTTCAAAACCATATATAATAATGGTAAAGCATATATAGTCAGATGACAATTGCCATGCAAAATATTTTTAATATTTTAAACTCATTTTTTTCATGTATTACTCCTATATGTTTTCCTAAGGAGGAAAGTTCAAGGCCAATAACCTAGACACCATCCTTGAACACCCGGGAATCAAGACAGAAGAGGAACATGAAGATGTGAAAGAACACCTGCCACTTAGTGAGTATTGTAAATACTACTGTACCATAGGGGAGAGTTTATGCACCTGTATATGAGATTTTCTATAATAGTTTTACATGGTATTAAAACAGCATTTGATCTCTGGTTCCTCTGCCTTTTCTAAACCCAGCTCATACATCTGTACGTTGCTAGATGGAAGCAATGCACAGGGCAAGGTATGTGGAATGGGGCACAGAGCTTCTATGCCCTCTCTGCCCTCCGGGTACTTCCATGTGTTTACCAACTTGGAAGCTCTCCAAACTCCCTCAGCTAGATTTTAATGGAGGCTTCATTATGTAGGCATTGTGGATGAAGTCCTTGGCCATTGGTGATTAACTCAACCTCCAGTGCCCCTTTTCTTCCCAGAGTTTCAAGAATAGGACTGAAAGTTCCAATCAAATGGTTTGTTCTTCCAGCAACTAGCCCCATATATTGTGGTTATCATCCNTTGGCCATTGGTGATTAACTCAACCTCCAGTGCCCCTTTTCTTCCCAGAGTTTCAAGAATAGGACTGAAAGTTCCAATCAAATGGTTTGTTCTTCCAGCAACTAGCCCCATATATTGTGGTTATCATCCAAGGGCTTTCCAAAAGCACCTCATTAGCATACCATAAACTCAGGTGTGGTTGGAAGGGGCTTTTTAAGAATAATGGAAGACATTCTTTTCACCTTTAGTGATCTGAAGCTATTTTAGGAACTGAGGACAAAAGACCAAATATTATAACAAGGGATGTTCCCATCACTTTTATCACTGAGGAAATTACAAGGGTTTTAGAAGCTGGTTGGTACAGAGGTGAAGACAAAACACATACTTCTTATATCATAAATCATAATGTCACATCTTTTAGTTCAGGAAATAAGAACAACACTTTCCTATTGGCAGAAGTATGTGACTTATTTTCTCTAATTCTGTAAATGGTATAGAAGTTATGCCATAATCTTTAAAAGTGAATTATATAGACTATTCCCCAAAAAAGGCTCAAGGGAAAAAAATTCTAATTCCACCTTCATTACTGACACTTTTTGTACAACTAAATGTACTTCATTGTGTGTCAATATCTATAATATATAGTAATTCATTGCTTTTTGTCACATTCCAAGTTTATTAAATTTTGCTTATTTTCCTTTCTTTTTCCCAAGGAGAGATCGTTGATGTCAGTAAACTGGACACTGTTTTGCAAAACATGGGAATGAAGCTTATAGGAACAGAAAGTAAAGACTTACTAGAGAATCTGCCTGTTGATGGTGAGTGCTTACATTTTTTGCACTGTTGAGAATAACCTGAGATGTGAGTATCTATAAAATCACTTCTGGAAAAAAAACTTACTTGCCATTAAGAAGACATTTATAAAAGCTTATAAATGAATTTAAGAAAGAAAATAAGAAACATTTTTTTCTCATCATTTTATTAACATAAGCCAACAACTCCTTTAATTTTGGTTCTAAAGGAATCATGAAAATGAAAACAGAACTGTTATTAGGACTGTAAAAAGTGAGGCAAGAGAAAAGCAACTGAGGGAAAAGTTGCATGAAAAACAGTCTGGAAATAGGTTAATGCAAAAATATAGAAAAGAGTAGGTCAGAGGTGAGAGAGTATTGACATGTGAGACATGTTCCATTCAGTTCAGTTCAGTCACTCAGTCATGTCCGACTCTTTGCGACCCCATGAATCACAGCACGCCAGGCCTCCCTATCCATCACCATCTCCCGGAGTTCACTCAGACTCACGTCCATCGAGTCCGTGATGCCATCCAGCCATCTCATCCTCGGTCGTCCCCTTCTCCTCCTGCCCCCAATCCCTCCCAGCATCATAGTCTTTTCCAGTGAGTCAACTCTTCGCATGAGGTGGCCAAAGTACTGGAGTTTCAGCTTTAGCATCATTCCTTCCAAAGAAATCCCAGGGTTGATCTCCTTCAGAATGGACTGGTTGGATCTCCTTGCAGTCCAAGGGACTCTCAAGAGTCTTCTCCAACACCACAGTTCAAAAGCATCAATTCTTCGGCGCTCAGCTTTCTTCACAGTCCAACTTTCACATCCATACATGACCACAGGAAAAACCATAGCCTTGACTAGGCGGACCTTAGTCGGCAAAGTAATGTCTCTGCTTTTGAATATACTATCCAGGTTGGTCATAACTTTTCTTCCAAGGAGTAAGCGTCTTTTAATTTCATGGCTGCAGTCACCATCTGCAGTGATTTTGGAGCCCCAAAAAATAAAGTCTGACACTGTTTCCACTGTTTCCCCATCTATTTCCCATGAAGTGATGGGACCGGATGCCATGATCTTCGTTTTCTGAATGTTGAGCTTTAAGCCAACTTTTTCGCTCTCCTCCTTCACTTTCATCAAGAGGCTTTTTAGCTCCTCCTCACTTTCTGCCATAAGGGTGGTGTCATCAGCATATCTGAGGTTATTGATATTTCTCCCGGCAATCTTGATTCCAGCTTGTGTTTCTTCCAGTCCAGCGTTTCTCATGATGTACTCTGCATATAAGTTAAATAAGCAGGGAGACAATATACAGCCTTGACGTACTCCTTTTCCTATTTGGAACCAGTCTGTTGTTCCATGTCCAGTTCTAACTGTTGCTTCCTGACCTGCATACAGATTTCTCAAGAGGCAGGTTAGGTGGTCTGGTATTCCCATCTCTTTCAGAATTTTCCACAGTTTATTGTGATCCACACAGTCAAAGGCTTTGGCATAGTCAATAAAGCAGAAATAGATGTTTTTCTGGAACTCTCTTGCTTTTTCCATGATCCAGCGGATGTTGGCAATTTGATCTCTGGTTCCTCTGCCTGTTCTAAAACCAGCTTGAACATCAGGGAGTTCACGGTTCACATATTGCTGAAGCCTGGCTTGGAGAATTTTGAGCATTACTTTACTAGCGTGTGAGATGAGTGCAATTGTGCGGTAGTTTGAGCATTCTTTGGCATTGCCTTTCTTTGGAATTGAAATGAAAACTGACCTTTTCCAGTCCTGTGGCCACTGCTGAGTTTTCCAAATTTGCTGGCATATTGAGTGCAGCACTTTCACAGCATCATCTTCCAGGATTTGAATAACTGTATGGTAATGCTCATTCCCTTTCTCAGAGTCATGGACCATCAGACATTCTGGTCATTATGTATTAAAATGCTTCCTTATTTCCCTGTTTCCATAAAATCCACATTCCTACACCAGACTCCATGATCCAAGGACTGTATTCTTAGGCTTATCCCCTTTATGATCTAGAAATAAACTCTTAAATACAGTTAAAACTGAATTAGGGCTGAAGTGACTTGGATCAATGAAAATATTACGCTAAGCAAAAGAAGTCAATCATAAGACATCGCATATTGTATGGCTCATCTATCTGAGACAATATTTCCTGGTACTGGGGATGGTAGAGAAGGATGGACTAGGCTTAATGGATATTAGGTTTAGGGTAACAAAAATGTTTTAGTGTTAGATTGTGGTGATGATTGCTCAGGTCTCTGCAGCTACACATTTTTAAATTGACCATAATATGTGAAGGATATTCACACCTGTTCAATAAATCTGGTAAAAAAAATTAATAATGGCTTACTTGCTGGACTGGAAGAAACTCAAGCTGGAATCAAGATTGCCGGGAGAAATATCAGTAACCTCAGATATGCTGATGACACCACCCTTATGGCAGAAAGTGAGGAGGAGCTAAAAAGCCTCTTGATGAAAGTGAAGGAGAAGAGTGAAAAAGTTGGCTTAAAGCTCAACATTCAGAAAACGAAGATCATGGCATTGGGTCCCATCACTTCATGGGAAATAGATGGGGAAACAGTGGAAACAGTGTCAGACTTTATTTTTTTGGGCTCCAAAATCACTGCAGATGGTGACTGCAGCCATGAAATTAGAAGACGCTTACTCCTTGGAAGAAAAGTTATGACCAACCTGGATAGTATATTCAAAAGCAGAGACATTACTTTGCC
>SJYX01011180.1:676037-686116 GCA_006410675.1 Oreotragus oreotragus
GTGTTGGAGAAGACTCTTGAGAGTCCCTTGGACTGCAAGGAGGTCCAACCAGTCCATCTAAAGGAGATCAGTCCTGGGTGTTCATTGGAAGGACTGAAGCTGAAGCTGAAACTCCAATACTTTGGCCACCTCATGTGAAGAACCGACTCATTAGAAAAGACCCTGATCCTGGTAAAGATTGAATGCAGGCGGAGAAGGGGATGACAGAGGATGGTTGGATGGCATCACCAACACAATCGACATGAATTTGAGTAGGCTTCAGGAGTTGGTGATGAACAGGGAAGCCTGGCGTGCTGCAGTCCATGGGGTTGCAAAGAGTTGGGCACAACTGAGCGACTGAACTGAACTGATATGGATATATTTCATTCTGCCCTTGCACGTTCTCAAATTGTTACCTTCTGAGCCACTAGGGAAGCCCCTGATTCTTCATAGGCATGAATATTTCATTATTTGAAATCATTAGGTAGGCCATATAACTCTCAAATGTCTATATTCTCATCTTTTCAAAGGAAAAAATGTTGATGTCAATGACCTTCCAAATCTTCTTAGGAACATGGGAATTGAGATGACTGATAAGGAATGCTCAGAGCTGAAGAAAATCCTATCAATTGATGGTGAGTCACATGGTTGCCACTCAGGCCTTTCATGGCCTAATTGTGTGGCCTTTTTAAGAAGTTATAAAACTTTCCTATGAAATTTCCTCTAGAAATTTCTGAACTTTAAGAGAAAAAATTCTAAGCTGTGTAGAAGCCATATAACTGTAAATTAAATTTACTTTTTAAGTCATTAAAACTTTTAGCTATGAGTAAAGCAATTAATATTGTGTGTGTGTGTGTGTGTGTGTGTGCTTAGTCATGTTTGACTCTGTGACTCCATGATTGTAACTCACCAGGCTCCTCTGTCCATGGGATTTTCCAGGCAGAAATACTGGAGCCAGTTGCCATGTCCTTTTGCAGAGGTTCTTTCCAACCCAGGGATCGAACCCACATCTCTTGCATCTCCTGCATTGGCAGGCAGGTTCTTTACCACCTGCACAACCTTTACCACTGGAAGCCCTGACTTAATATTACTTATACTTAATTATAGAACCTAATTATAAGCAAGTAAAGAAAGGAAAATGAGGAGAGTGAAAAACTAGTAGAAGGAAGAGAAAGAAGTCAGAGGAAAAAAATGGTGGTCTAGTGGTTAAGAATCCATCTTACAATGCAGTGGACACAAGTTTGATTCCTGGTCAGGGAACTAAGATTCTCACATGCCACGGAACAACTGAGTCAGCGTGCCACAACTAGGAAGTCCATGCACCTCGACAAGGATCCCACATGTTGGCAACTAAGATCTGATGCAACCAAATAAATAAGTAAATATTTAAAAAATGGGAAACAACAATATAGCAGAGTGGTTGAGAGCAAAATACCCTGTGTCTGAATGCCTAGATTCAGATCCTAGCTCCACTACTTATCTTCTGTGTTATCTTAGACAAATTTCTTCCAAACCTCAGTGTGTCAATTTCCTCATTTATAAAAAGAAGATAAAAATGATAAAGCACTTTGAAATTTGCTTAGTATAAGGTAAAATTTCAATAAAAGTTTTCTATTGTGCTGTTACTGTAGTTGTGATTATGATGGTGGTGGTGATACTGGTGGTGGTGGTAGCAATGATGGCTATAATGGTGGCAATGATGATGATGCCTCGGCATAGCCCAAACTCACAACAAGATCATAGGGACATGTTACCTTTTTAAAAGTTGTTATTTCTACCTTCATTTTTAAAATTTCTAGTTAAAATAACATTTTAAGGAAAATTATGAAAAATATATTTATAGAATTATGAAATACAAAATACTCTTTTATGAATGACCATACAATTTTCATTCTGACATGAATTTGCCTTTTCTTATAGCTATTGGACAGGTGTTTCAAAATAGGATTTTGGATGAAGTAAAGTCTCTCGAAGGTAAGAATATACCTATTAAATTCTTGAGTCTATATTATACTGTGAATATTATTGATTCACTATTTATACATCCCTAAATATCTTTATTTTATCAGGTAATATTCTTTATTATAATTTTTCATCTAGTTTTGCATTTACCCAAGCAGGTGAAAAAAATCATTTCAAATTTACTTATATATAGCAAGTTAGTTATTTTAGAAATTTGCCACAAATAACTTGGGAGTTTATGTGATAAAAATAACCTGTTACTTCAGAAATCTATGAGATTAGTTGCTTCAGCTCTAGTTTAAAAATCATTAAGAAATTTTATGGTATGTTCTCTTACCCCCTCAAGCCCAACTTTAAAAAGAGAAATTTTATTTATAACTCTGCTACTTACTTTTTCAGTCATGAATATGATTTATTTTTATTACTGCTTTTCCATTACATTTCTGAGGTAATAATGGCTATTGGAAATATAATTCATGGATGGAGTTGTATTTTTAATGTTTTGCAGTTATTTGATTTGCCTCATTTTAATTTACTCTCTTTTTCTAAGATGGGATGATTAATGTCAGTGATCTGAACAAAGTTCTTGGAAACATGGGAATTAAGCTCACAGGAAAAGAACATGAAGATCTGATAGCTAATCTTCCAGTTGATGGTGAGCATGAAATATATAATATACTCTAACATCTCTGAGCTCTAAAGGGTTATGTCCAAGTATCTGCTAAATATTTCTATTTAGATGTCCCAGGCTAAAAAGAAATTCATTATATTTTAATTGAATAGATTCTTACCTCCATGTTCTCTGCTGCTACTGCTGCTAAGTCGCTTCAGTCGTGTCCAACTCTGTGTGACCCCAGAGACGGCAGCCCACCAGGCTCTCCCATCCCTGGGATTCTCCAGGCAAGAACACTGGAGTGGGTTGCCATTTCCTTCTCCAATGCATGAAAGTGAAAAGTGAAAGTGAAGTCGCTCAGTCGTATCCGACTCTTAGCAACACCATGGACTGCGGCCCACCAGGCTCCTCCGTCCATGGGATTTTCCAAGCAAGAGTGCTACATCTCCTATAAAACTGGGGTCATTCTTCACTCTAACTTTCCCTTAATCCCTGTCCCAGTTAAATTTTATTTAACATCCTAAAGATTTCTTTACTCTGCTTTCTTTACTCCTGACTATCTGTTACCACTGCCCCTATAAACTTGTATTTATAGCCCCAACTTTCTACCTCATCAACATTTGACATTGTCAAGTGTATTATTTTTTAACAGGGTTGATATGAAATTGTATCTTGTTGTTTTAAACTGCATTTGCAAATTGCCAGTGAGGTTATCATCTCATACCTTTACTGATCATTCAACCTTTCTTTTCTGTAAGTTGGCTTTTCATATATTTTGCCTAAATCTATTGGGTAATTTGCATTTTACTAATTAACTTGTAGTTGTTCTTTATGTACTCTGTGCATGTGTGCTAAGTCGCTTCAGTCGTACCTGACTGTCTGCAACCCTATGGACTATAGCCTGCCAGGCTCCTCTGTCCATGGGATTCTCCAGACCAGAATGCTGGAGTGAGCTGTCATGCCTTCCTTCAGGGATCTCCCTGACCCAGGGATCAAACCTGCGTCTCTTACATCTCCTGCATTGGCAAGTGGATTCTTTACCACTATCACCACCTGGGAAGCCCACATACTATATGCTAATATGTATGCTAGTAGGATATAGCATCCCACTCTGTATGCTAATCATTTTTATGTTTTATACAATAAATCAAAAGCATCAATTCTTTGGCATTCAGAATTGATACTTTTGAACTGTGGTGTTGGAGAAGACTCTTGAGAGTCCCTTGAACAGCAAAGAGATCCAACCAGTCCCTCCTAAAGGAAATCAGTCCTGAATATTTATTGGAAGGACTGATGTTCCAATACCTTGGCCACCTGATGCAAAGTACTGACTCATTGGAGAAGACCCTGATGCTGGGAAAGATTGAAGGCAGGAGGAGAAGGATTGACAGAGGATGAGATCAGTTGGCATCACCAACTCAATGGACATGTGTTTGAGCAAACTCCAGGACTTGGTGATGGACGGGGAGGCCTGGCGTGCTGAAGTCCATTTGGTCACAAAGAGTCGGACATGACTGAGCAACTGAACTGACACAAGAAATATCTGTCTCTTAGCATGTTGCTTAGATTATCACCTTTCATTGAGCAGAAGTTCTTAATTTTAATAGAATTAAATTTGTCACTATCTTCCTTTATAATTTGTTTTCTTTTTCATTTGTTTTAATTTTTATTTGTTTATTTTTTACTTTATTTTACTTTACAATACTGTATTGGTTTTGCCATACATCAACATGAATCCGCCACGGGTGTACACGTGTTCCCAATCCTGAACCCCCCTCCTGCCTCCCTCTCCATACCATATCTCTGGGACATCCCAGTGCACCAGCCCCAAGCATCTGAAGTACCATTTCACACCTGTCAGAAAGGCTGCGATCCAAAAGTCTACAAATAATAAATGCTGGAGAGGGTGTGGAGAAAAGGGAATCCTTTTACACTGTTGGTGGGAATGCAAACTAGTACAGTCACTATGGAGAACAGTGTGGAGAGTCCTTTAAAAACTGGAAATAGAATTGCCTTATGCCCCAGCAATCCCACTGCTGGGCATAAGCACCAAGGAAACCAGAATTTGTTTTCTATTTAGAAAATTCTTCCTTATCATCAGATCTTTCCTATTGTTTTTATCCTATTTCTTTTTTAATTGATAAGAAATTTATTTTTGTGTGTGTGTGAGTTAAGAGATCTAATATTTTTCTGTATTAATGGACAGTATTTCATTAACCCTTTTCCTACTGATTTGTAATATTTACTATCATATATGCTAGAGTCAGTTTCTAAGTTTCTATACTGTTTCATTGACCTATTCTTCCCTCTATCAATATGGTATGCTACCTTAATAATAAGACCTTACGTAAGTAAATCTTGAAATTGAGTATTGTAAGTACCCCTTCTTGAGATGTGTTTTATATATATACACACAATGGAGTATTACTCAGCCATGACAGACAAAGAAATAATGCCATTTGCAGCAGCATGGCAAGATGGTGGCTCAGAGGTTAAAACGTCTGCCTCCAATGTGGGAGACCTGGGTTCAATCCCTGGGTTGGGAAGATCGCCTGGAGAAGGACATGGTAACCCACTCCAGTATCCTTGCCTGGAGAATCGCATGGACTGAGAAGCCTGGTAGCCTACAGTCCACAGGGTCGCAAAGAGTCGGACACAACTGAGCGACTTCACTGGCAAGTTTAGAGATTATCATGCTAAGTGAAGTATGTCAGATGGAGAAAGACAAACATCATATGACGTCACTGACATATAGAAGCTTTTGAAATGATACAAATGAACTGTTTTACAAAACAGAAACAGAATCACAGACTTAGAAAACAAAGTTGGTTACCAGAGAGGAAAGCAGCGGGGATAAATTAGGAGGTTGGAGTTAACATACACACACTACTATATATAAAATAGTCAAAAAGGACCTACTGTATAGCACAGGAAGCTCTTCTCAATACTCTGTAATATCCTATATGGGAAAGAATCTGAAAAAGAATAAATATAAGTGTAAGTAAATCACTTTGTTGTGCGCTTGAAACTAACACAACATTGTGAATCAACGATACTCTAAGATAAAATAAATTTTTTAAAAGTACCCTTTTTTGTTCCTGAAAATTATATCAGTTATTTTGTAATTAGTCTTCCGTGAACTTCATAAACTGTTTCTAAAATCTATGATTGATACCATTTGGATTTTAATTGAATATGTATTAAAATTAGTATTGTGGTATTTGCAGACTCTTGTTGATTTTCTGATGTTAATCTGGTTTCCCACAACCTTACAAAGATATTTAAAATCAATTATTTCTTTTTCTTATTATATTTAATTTGTCTGAAATTACAGCCCAATTTGAATACTAGAGGTAAAACAGACTTTCTTGTCTTTTTGTGGTTTTAATGGACAAACTTCTAAAGTTTCACCATTGAATAATGGTGTCTACTTTTACATTTGTTTGTTTTATTGAAGTGAAATTCACATATTCATATAACATAAAATTAGCTGCTATGAAATAGGTAACTCAGTGGTATTTAGTACATTCACAATATTGTACAATCACCAACTCCAGAACATTTTTGTCTTCTTTTTAAGAATCTCTGTTATTTTAAGCTACTTAAAATTACTTTACACTAATCCCACCTTTGGTATTAAGGTAATATTGGCCTCATAGAATGAATTAGGAATTATTTCCTCCTCTTCTATTTTTTTGGAAGAGTTTGATAAAAATTGGTATTAATTCTTCTCTAAATGTTAGTAGAATTCACCAGTGAAACCAACTGGTCCCAAGCTTTTTTTTTTTTTGGTTGAGAAGTTTTTGATTGCTGATTCAATCTGTTTACTTGTTAAAAGACTGTTAAAGGTCTGTTTCTATTTCTTCTGGAGTCAGTTTTGGTAATTTATGTTTCTAGGAATATATCCTTTTCATCTAGGCTATCTAATTTGTTGGCATGTACTTATTCATAGTATTATCACATAATCCTTTTTTTCTCTCTGAGGTCTGTAGTATGTCCCCACTTTCATTATTTATTTTAGTATATTGCATCTTTTTCCTTAATCAATTTAGCTAAAGATTTGTCAGTTTTATCTTTTCGAAGAGTCAACTTTTCATTTTCTTGATTCTCCTGATTTTTCTGACTTCTATTTCATCTATCTCTACACCCGAATTTATTATTCCCTTCTTTCTACTAGCTTTGAATCTAGTTTGACATAATCCACTTCCAGGGCTTATGAAATGCCCAGTCTTGCCTGAGGTATATGGCCACATAGAGGAAGGTTACCAAATTGGAGTTCTGTTAGCACAAAGAATAGTAAGTAGTTGGGCTTCCCTGGTGGCTCAGACAGTAAAGCGTCTATCTACAACGTGGGAGACCCAGGTTCAATCCTGGAGTTTGGAAGATTCTCTGGACAAGGAAATGGCAATCCACTCCAGTACTATTGCCTACAGTCCGTGGGGTTCCAGAGAGTAGGACACGACTGAGTGATTTCACTTTCATTTTTCATGGCTGATTGTTAGACAACCAGCAATGTCTGCCACATACCCACAAAGCCTACTACATGGCCTAGTTCATATTAACAATTCTTTACATATTTAATAAATGAATTAATCAGTAGACAAAAAAATAATGAGGAAGAAAATTTCCTGTGGTGGGAAATGGTAGAAAGCTTTAACACTTGTCTCAAATGTATGCTAAGTTGCCTCAGTAGTGTTCGACTCTATGCGACCCTATGGACTGTAGCCTGCCAGGCTCCTCTGTCCATGGGATTCTCCAGGCAAGAATACTGGAATGGGTTGCCATTTCCTTCTGCACAGGATCTTTCTGACCCAAAAATCGAACTCACATCTCTATGTCTCCTGGATTGGCAGGCAGGTTCTTTACCACTAGTGCCACCTGGGAAGCGTGTCTCAAATGTATAGAAATCAAGTATTTACAGCAAGTTGTGGTGATTGAAAATATTGGAGAAAAGAAATTTAGCACAGAATGAAAGATGAAAAGTATAGACACTTTTCCATTTGTGATGACCACTGATGGAGCTTTATGGCTGGGATAAATCATATCTTGATCTCCTTATACAGGAGTGTTTAGCTTCATATAAACTAGAGAATCCTTATAATCTAGGAAACAATTGGTTCTTAATTTTATTGGGTGAATTATTGAAATCTAGTAAAGTATAAATTAATATACATTTATAAAATACAATAAAATAAAAATAGTTGATTTTGACTAGGAGCTATAAACAAGTATTTTACACCTTTTTTCTGAATCTCAATCATTTGTATTAATTGTACCTTTTCTAATAGCTAATGGAAAGATTGTTCTCAATAAGCTAATGGATGGAGTAAAAACTGTTATAGGTGAGTGACAAATACTCTAAATCAAAGAAAATAAATTATTATACTAAATTATATTTAATGATTTTTTATCAGCATTATCATAACTGTTTCATCATCATTGTTGATTTAGACATTTTTCCTTTTTATTAATGAGTGGTATTTATCAAATTTTCCAGACTTGGTTGAACTATAGATAATCTACATTTTAATAACAGTGCTTCAGTACAATCTTTCGATAAGAAGTATCTTATTCTATGAAGCATTTGTCAACAAAATATCATACATTTCATATGTTTATAATTATCACATATTAGTTTAGATGACCAAAGTACAGGTGTAGGTGAAGCACTGTAGATGAAGCAAAGCTTCAGCTTATATAGGTAATCATATAAAGACCAACACAAATTTCATTCAATAACTAAAGATCAAACATCTAAAATATTCTATTTTATCATGGTACTTTATATCCCTACATTCTATTGTATACTATATTATCCTGTCCACATGATTAGGAGATAATACCTTTCACATATGTTTGTGATGAAGTTTTGCTCTTGATTCAATGACTGAAGTCAGTGCTACATAGGAAAATATTATTTATTTTTATATTTAAAATTTTTAAGTAATTTTTAAAATTCTTACATATTATAATTATTATTATTTGTAGGGGAGAACATTGATATCTCTGACACAGAAGGTGTTCTGGAAAACATGAGGATACAATTTTCAGATAAGGAACGCTTGGAGTTATTGAAAAAGTTATCAGCTGATGGTAAGCATTTCAAATATCACTGTTGCCAGGGTCCAGCCCCGGTGGATCCAGGGTGATTTGAAGGTGGGGACTGAGTTGGCGTCCTTGGAAATAATTAATTACAGATAGAGAGGGATTAGAAAATTAGCAGAGAAAAAGAGGCTGAATAACTTGGTTTGCATGGAATACCAATCACCACCTACGTAGGCTGCAGGTGTCTTCCCGTTCTCCCGAAGGAGAGGAGGTACTGAGGCCCCCCAGGTCCGATCTTAGAAGCCCAGGCAAAATTAGCAGGCTTGGTGGGTACCCCTGCACCAGATGAGAATTCATCCAGAAAATAGTAGGAGAGAAAAAGAGGCTGAATAACTTGGTTTACGTGGAATACCAATAAAATTCCAAGACAAGGAATTTGCACCATCTACGCTGGGCCACCGGCACCACTTGAATATCGGAAGGTGCCCCTCCTTGGGCTCTTTCTCGTGTGGGCTTGAAGGCCAGGACAAGTAAGTAGACTTGGAGGGTACCCACACTCCAGATGGGAATTCAGCCAGAAAAACAGGGAACAAGAAAGAACAACATGAGGGAATCAGTCTTTCTGGAAACTGATCCGATTTCTTTATTTTGGGGTTTGCTTATATACCTTTTGTTACACATAGGAATGAATACAGAGTCATGCGGGGGTCAGCAGTCCTGACCTTTACAAAATCAGGTATTTCACATAAATGTATAAAAAAAGGTCTTAGGGGTTTTACATCATCTTCTGGCCATGAGGCCTGCTAACATTTATGACCCTTTCTTTCTGATAACCAAAAAACTTATTTTTTCCAAGAGTGTTTTTCTTAAGCCAGGCACCACCCTCCAAATAAATTGCATTCCTATAGGGTGAGGGTGTAGTGAGTTACAGTCAAGAAAGGAATTTATTTAACTCAAGGTTAACATGATTAATCTTAAAGATTAATACTTATTTCTCCTATATGCTAGTTATATTCATTATAAAGGCAGGGAATATGGAGATTTAGCAGCAAACATCAGTCCAACAAATAAAAACGCTTCACTGATGTTCCCCTTACGATCTATTTAGTCTTAAGATAGGGATAAAGTTACATTTTTACATAGCAAGGACACACTGATTTATAACAAAGTACAGTGATCTATAACAAAAGAGAAAATTCATTAACTCAAAAAGTCTAATATTGCTAACATCAAAAACTACTATATTTCCTTTTATATATTCCAAATACATTGATTAATATACTCCCAGGTGCCTAAGGATATGGAGACTAGGCAGCAATCATTGACTCAACAAGAAGAAAAGCCCTATGCTAATTAAGACCTTCAAAATACTCCAAAACTCTCTGTGCTGTTTATGGTTCAGAGGTAGTAAACAATCATGTGCCAGCAGAGAGGTTTGACCTGAGACACCCTTGTCCCACCCAGGGCAGGGAATTAGCAG
>SJYX01011180.1:695178-707432 GCA_006410675.1 Oreotragus oreotragus
GTTTCTTTAGGTAGATATATTCCTAAGTATTTTAGTCTTCGTTGCAATGGTGAATGGAGTTGTTTCCTTAATTTCTCTTTCTGTTTTCTCATTGTTAGTGTATAGTAATGCAAGGGATTTCTGTGTGTTAATTTTATATCCTGCAACTTTACTATATTCATTGATTAGCTCTAGTAATTTTCTGGTGCTGTCTTTAGGATTTTCTATGTAGAGGATCATGTCATCTGCAAACAGTGAGAGTTTTACTTCTTCTTTTCCAATCTGGATTCCTTTTATTTCTTTTTCTTCTCTGATTGTTGTGGCTAAAACTTCCAAAACTATGTTTAATAGTGGTGGTGAGAGTGGGCACCCTTGTCTTGTTCCTGATCTTAGGGGAAAAGGTTTCAATTTTTCACCACTGAGGATAATGTTTTCTGGGGTTTATCATATATGGCTTTTATTATGTTGAGGTATGTTCCTTCTATGCCTGCTTTCTGAAGGGTTTTTATCATAAATGGATGTAGAATTTTGTCAAAGGCTTTCTCTGCATCTATTGAGATGATCATATAGTTTTTATCTTTCAATTTGTTAATGTGGTGTATCACATTGATTGATTTGTGAAAATTGAAGAATCCTTGCATCCCTGGGATAAAGCCCACTTGGTCATGATATATTTGTTGGGTTCTGTTTGGTAGAATTTTGTTAAGGATTTTTGCGTCTATGTTCATCAGTGATACTGACCTGTAGTTTTCTTTTTTTATGGCATCTTTGTCTGGTTTTGGTATTAGGGTGATGGTGGCCTCATAGAATGAGTTTGGAAGTTTACCTTCCTCTGCAATTTTCTGGAAGAGTTGGAGTAGGATAGGTGTTAGCTCAAGCGGAGTTCCTCATGCTGGCCCCTGGCACACTGTAACAGTGGTTCCCAAGAGGGGACAGTTTTGCTCCCAAAGAAACATTTGACAATGTCTAGAAACATTTTTGGTTGTCACAACTTGGTGGGGGAGGGGGAAGTGTCACTAGCTTCTGGTGGATAGAAGACATCTAGTGTATAGGACAGGCCTGTACAGTAAAGAATTATCCAAAATGTTAGTAGTGCTTCTGTGAAGAAACTTAGCAGTTTTTAAGAAAACTTAGATTTGTGTGTTTAAGTAAGAATGTCTATTCCATTTGAGACTCAAAGAAAAAGTTTGTCAAAAATTAAGAAATCTTAATTGCATAATTTAGTTCTTCATTTGAAAATCAAGAAACATACCATTATTATGAATAAATGCTGAGAAATACCTGCCATTACTCTTAATTCTACTGGAATACTTAATTTTAAGAGAGGAAATCGAATAAAAAGGAAGTGTGGATGTTCAGTCATTCTGTTGTGTCCAACTCTTCATGACTCCATGAACTGTAGCCAGCCAGGCTTCCCTGTCCTTCAGTATCTCCTGGAGTTTGCTCAAGCTCTTGTCCATTGAGTCAGTGATGCCTTCCAACCATCTCATCCTCTGTCGCATCCTTCCCCTCTTGTCCTCAATCTTTCCCAGCATCAGGGTCTTTTCCAGTGAGTTGGCTCTTTGCATCATGTGGCCAAAGTATTGGAACTTGAGCATCAGCCCTTCCAATGAATAGTCAGGGTTGATTTCATTTAGGATTGACTGGTTTGATCTCATTGCTGTTCAAGGAAGAGTCTTCCCCTGCACCACAAATCAAAAGCATCAGTTCTGCAGTGTTCAGCCTTGCTTATGTCCAACTCTCACACCTGTACGTGACTACTGGAAACACCAAAGATTTGACTCTTCAGACTTTCGTCAGCAAAATGATGTCTCTGCTTTTTAATATGCTATTGAGGTTTGTTATAGCTTTTCTTCCCAAGGAGCATGTGTCTTTTGATTTCATGGCTGCAGTCACTGTCCTCAGTGATTTTGGAGCCCAAGAAAATAAAATCTTCCTCTGTTTCCATTTTTCCCCCATCTATTTGCCATGAAATGATGGGACTAGGTGCCATGATCTTAGTTTTCTGAATGTTGAGTTTTAAGCCAGCTTTTTCACTTTCCTCTTTCACTTTCATCCAGAGGCTCTTTAGTTCCTCTTCACTTTCTGCCCTAAGGGTGGTGTCATCTGCATATCTGAGGTTATTGATATTTCTCCCTGCAATCTTGATTCTAGCTTGAGCTTTGTCCAGTCCAGCATTTTGCATGATACACTCTGCATAGAAGTTAAATAAGCAGGGTGACATTATACTGCCTTGAGGTGCTCCTTTCCCAATTTGAAATCAGTCAATTGTTCCATGTCTCGTTCTTACTGTTGCTTCTTGACCTGCATACAGGTTTCTCAGGAGGCAGATAAAGTGGTGTGGTATTCCTATCTAAGAATTTTCCACAGTTCGTGTGATCCACACAGTCAAAGGCCTTAGTGTAGTCAATGAATCAGAAGTAGATGTTTTTCTGGAATTCTCTTGCTTTTTCTATGATCCAACAAATGCTGGCAATTTATCTCTGGTTCCTCTGCCTTTTCTAAAACCAGCTTGAACATCTGGAAGTTCTTGGTTCATGTACTAGTGAAACCTGACTTAGAGAATTTTGAGCATTACTTTGCTAGCATATGAGATGAGTGCAATTGTACGGTAGTTTGAACATTCTTTGGCATTACCTTTCCTTGTGACTGGAATGAAGACTGACCTTTTCCAGGTCTGTGGCCACTGCTGAGTTTTCTAAATTAGCTGGCATATTGAGAGCAGCACTTTAACAGCATCATCTTTTAGACTTTGAAATAGCTCAACTGGAATTCTATCACCTCCACTAGCTTCACACCGCAGGATATCTGGCTCTAGTTGAGTGACCACACAATCATGTTTATCCGGATTATTAAGACCTTTCTTGTATAGTTCTTTTGTGTATTCTTGCCACCTCTTCTTAATCTCTTCTGCTTTTATTAGGTCCTTACTGTTTTGTCCTTTATCATCCCCATCATGGCATGAAATGTTCTCTTGATATCTCCAGTTTTCTTGAAGAGATCTCTAGTCTTTCCCATTCTTTTGTTTCCTGTTTCTTTGCTTCAATCACTGAGGAAGGCTTTCTTATCTCTCCTTGTTATTCTTTGGAACTCTGCATTCAGATTACTATATCTTTCCCTTTCTTCTTTGCCTTTCACTTCTCTTTTCTCAGCTCTTTGTAAGGGCTCCTCAGACAACCATTTTGCCTTCTTTCATTCTTTTTCCTTAGGGATAATTTTGGGCACTGTCTCCTATACATACAAACCTCTGTCCATAGTTCTTTAGGCACTCTGTCTATTAGATCTAATCCTTTGAATCGAGTTGTCACTTCCACTGTATAATCATAAGGGATGTGATTAAGTCATACCTGAGTGGCCTAGTGGTTTTCCTTACTTTCTTCAATTTAAGTCTGTATTTTGCAGTAAGAAGTTCATGATCTGAGCCACAGTCAGCTCCCAGTCTTGTTTTTGCTGACTGTACAGAGCTTCTCCATCTTTGGCTACAAAAAATATAATCAATCTGATTTCAGTATTGACCATCTGGTGACGTCCATGTCCAGAGTCATCTCTTGTATTGTTGGAAGAGGGTGTTTGCTATGACCAGTGTGTTCTCTTGACAAAAATTGATTGGCCTCTGTCCTATTTCACTTTGTACTCCAAGGCCAAACTTGCCTGTTACTCCAGGTATCTCTTGACTTCCTATCTTTTACATTCCAGTCCCCTATGATGAAAAGGTCATCTTTTTTTGGAGTTAGTTCTAGAAGGTCTTAAATATCTTCATGGAACCATTCAATTTCAGCTCTTTGGCATTAGAGTTTGGGGCATAGACTTAGATTACTGTGATGTTAAATAGTTGGCCTTGGAAACAAACAAAGATCATTTTGTTGTTTTTGAGATTGCACCCAAATACTGCATTTCAAACTCTTTTGTTGACTATGAAGGCTACTCCATTTCTTCTAAAGGATTCTTGCCCACAGTAGTAGATATAACGTTCATCTGAGTTAAATTCACCCACTCTGGTCCATTGTAGTTCACTGATTCCTAAAATGTAGTGTTCACTCTTGCCATCTCTTGTTTGACCAATCCAATATACCTTGATTAAGGGACCTGACATTTCAGGTTTCTATGCAATATTGTTCTTGACAGCATCAGACTTTACTTTCATCAGACATCGTTTCTGGGCATCATTTCTGCTTTGGCTCAGCCTCTTCATTCTTTCTGGAGTGATTTTTCTGCTCTTCCCCTGGAGCATATTGGACCACTACAAGCCTGGGGGGCTCATCTTTCAGTGTCATATCTTTTGGCCTTTTCATACTGCTCATGGGTTTCTCAAGGCAAGTATGCTGAAGCGGTTTGCCATTCCCTTCTCCAGAAATCCAAATGAGAAAAGTAAAAGAAGTGATTAAAAGACTGCATGTTTTGGCATGGTAGAATAATAATAATAATAATGATACTGGCTTTACAATTCAAAGAGAATATGATCACTTTTGTTTGGGGAGGGGAGGGTTGTACCACGTGGCATGTGGGACTTTTGATCAGGGATTAAACCCATGTTCCCTACTTTGGAAGCATGGAGTCTTAACCACTGGACCACCAGGAAAGTCCCCAAATGATCAGACTTTCAGAGTTTGTTTTTAGTTTGTAATGTTTTTATAATTTGATATATATGGAACAATTTTAAAGCCATAATTTAATTCTAAAATGATATTAAAACCATCTTGGTGACTGATTTCTCTTTTTCCTGAATTATGTGTTTTTTTACAGCTGATGGGAAAATCTATCAGAATATATTACTGGAAGGTATAAAGACTCTTAAAGATAGGAGAGTCATAATGAAAAAAGCAGATGAGTGCTCTGTAATTTACCTTTTTTTGTTGTTGTAGTATAATATACATAAGATAAAATTTCTATTTCAGTAACATTAAGTATACAACCTTTTGCAACCGTTACCACCATTCATATCCAGAAACTTTTCATCACCCCAAACAGAAATGCTATCAAAAAGCCCATTAAGAACCCTTTCTTCTGCCCTGAGTAACCACTACTCTACTTTCTATCTCTATGAATTTGCCTATTTTATATACCTTAGGTAAGTAGATATAATTTAATTTTGTTATTTTTTTTCAAGAAAAATCAATATTCCTTTGGAATTTCCCAAACCTTGGCAGGGCTTGGAAAAATCAAAATCTGAATCTGTACCATAAAAAAATAAAAGATTTATTTTATTCATAAAATTTGATCAACAGTGCAGCCAACCAGTCTCAAAATTTAATCAGCAGTAACCACCACCCCTTAGTTGAACAGAAGAATTGACTGGATTGTCTAGTTTTGTCACATTGTTTAATTACTATATTTTGCTCTCATCCCTGTCTCTCTTTAAGGAGGGAAAATTGATGTCAGTAAACTGGACACAGTTCTGGAAAACATGGGGATGAATCTCACAGAAAAGGAACTTAAAGATCTGACTCAGAGCCTGCAAAATGATGATAAGCAACAAATGGTGAACATTCAGAGTTCAAACAGCAGAGTGGTTAAAGGCACAGACGCTAGAACCAGACTGACTGGGTTTGAATTCTAACTCTTAAGGTTTAAAGTTATGGCATCTTAATGTTCTTCTGTCTCAGTTTCTTCATATATGAAAGGAGTACATTAATAGCACATCCTTAATAGAATTTTGTGAGGATTAAATTAAACCAGTGCCTGGTATTATACATAATGTGTCCAATAAAGTCACTTATTATTATGATAAATAGTATTGTTATAATCATTTCTATTATTATCAAGCACCTCTGAAAGCCTGTGAGATTATAGACCTCTTCAAAATGCTTACTTGACATCAAGCTGCTTAGAAAAACTTTGAAAACCCAATATGGCAGTAAGAACAAACATTTTCTCTTGACTTTTACATTAATTTATATTAATGTTTTCTTTTGCATGATGATGTCTACACATTGCTGAGAATGTCAACAGGATTACTGAAGGACCATTAGGGAGACAGGAAAAAAGAGAAAAAGTAGGGAGAGATTTCAGAGGTCAAGGCTTGTGACAATGGGATATAACAAAATTAAAAGTAAAATTGAAAAAAAAATAAGGGAGAAACAAAGAAAGCCTACTGAGCATAATGATTAAAATTTCACCCCAAACTGCATCAAATTTGCAGAGATATCTTCCCCCAGCTATTTAAAATAGAAGCACAAAGATGGTGTCACTTTTTTTGTCCCCTTAGAGAGTCTCATCACATAGCAAAGTTGTCTATAATTTCGGCCACCCAGTGAACATGTTCTTCCTCCTTTAGAAGGCTATAAAGATTCCTGTATGATGTTGCCAGACTCCATTATCCAGGAGCTGATGTTGAACTTCAGTTCCCTCTTGGAAACCTGCAAACAAGCTCAGATTTTTAAAGAAATGTTAAGTAAGGTTGAAGTGTAACTATTCACAGAGCAATTCCCTCCTAGAAGGACAAGATCTAGAATATGTGAACTTTAGAAGATTCTAGTAAGGCCAAGAAATATCTCACCACTGGACAAATCCATTTTTCCTCATCTTAATCAGATACCATTTAGTAGGAATTTGTTATTTCTTACTTTACATTTTTCAGAGATAAGTTCTTTTTTTAAATTTTATTTATTTATTTTAATTGGAAGCTAATTTACAGTATTGTAGTGGTTTTTGCGATGCATTGACATGAATCAGCCATGAGTGTACATGTGTCCTCCATCCTGAACCCCCCTCTCAACTCCCTCCCCATCCCATCCCTCAGGGTTGTCCCAGTGCACCGGCTATGAGTGCCCTTTTTCATGCATCGAACTTGGACTGGTGATCTATTTCACATATGGTAATATACATGTTTCAATGCTATTCTCTCAAATCATCTCACCCTCGCCTTCTCCCATAGAGTCCAAAAGTCTGTTCTTTACATCTGTGTCTCTTTTGCTGTCTCATATATAGAGTCATCGGGGAAGGCAATGGCACCCCACCCCAGTACTCTTGCCTGGAAAATCCAATGGACAGAGTAGCCTGGTAGGCTGCAGTCCATGGGGTCGCTAACAGTCGGACAGACTGAGCGACTTCACTTTCACTTTTCTCTTTCATGCATTGGAGAAGGAAATGGCAACCCACTCCGGTGTTCTTGCCTGGAGAGTCCCAGGGATGGGGGAGCCTGGTGGGCTGCCGTCTATGGGGTCACACAGAGTCGGGCACGACTGAAGTGACTTAGCAGCATATAGAGTCATCTTTACCAATTTTTTAAATTCCATATATATGTGTTACTATACTGGATTGGTGTTTTTCTTTCTGGCTTACTTCACTCTGTATAATAGGCTCCAGTTTCATCCACCTCATTAGAACTGATTCCAATGCATTCTTTTTAATAGCTGAGTAATATTCCATTGTGTATATGTATCACAACTTTCTTATCCATTCGTCTGCCAATGGGCATCTAGGTTGCTTCCATGTCCTAGCTATTGTAAACAGTGCTGCAGTGAATGTTGGGGTACACATATCTCTTTCAATTCTGATTTCCTTGGTGTGTATACTGAGCAGTGAGATTGCTGGGTCATAAGGCAGTTCTATTTCCAGTTTTTTAAGGGATCTCCACATTGTTCTCCATAGTGGCTGTACTGGTCTGCATTCCCACCAACAGTGTGAGAGGGTTCCCTTTTCTCGCCATGACCCTCTCCAGCATTTATTGTTTGTAGACATTTTGATAGCAGCCATTCTGATCGTCGTGAGATGGTACCTCATTATGGTTTTGCTTTGCATTTTTCTGATAATGAATGATGTTGAGTGTCTTTTCATGTGTTTGTTAGCCATCTGTATGTCTTCTTTGGAGAATGTTTTTTAGTTCTTTGGCCCATTTTTTTGATTGGGTCATTTATTTTTCTGGAATTGAGTTGCATGAGCAGCTTGTATATTTTTGAGATTATTTCTTTGTCAGTTGCTTTGTTTTCTATTATTTTCTCCCATTCTGAAGGCTGTCTTTTCACCTTGCTTATAGTTTCCTTCATTGTGCAAAAGTTCTTAAGTTTAATTAGGTCCCATTTATTTTTGCTTTTATTTCTATTACTCTGGGAAGTGGGTCATAGAGGATCCTGCTGTGATTTATGTCAGAGAGTATTTTGCCTATGTTTCCCTCTAGGAGTTTTATGGTTTCTGGTCTTACATTTAGATCTTTAATCCATTTTGAGTTTATTTTTGTGTATGGAACTTATATGTAGAGTACATCATGAGAAATGCTGGGCTGGAGGAAGCACAAGCTGGAATCAAGATTGCCAGGAGAAATATCAATAACCTCAGATATGCAGATGACACCACCCTTATGGTAGAAAGTGAAGAAGAACTAAAGAGCCTCTCGATGAAAGTGAAAGAGGAGAGTGAAAAAGTTGGCTTAAAGCTCAACATTTAGAAAACAAAGATCATGGCATCTGGTCCCATCACTTCATGGCAAATAGATGGGGAAACAGTGAAAACAGTAGCTGACTTTATTTTTCTGGGCTCCAGAATCACTGCAGATGGTGACTGCAGCCATGAAATTGAAAGATGCTTACTCCTTGGAAGGAAAGTTATGACCAACCTAGACGGTATATTAAAAAGCAGAGACATTACTTTGCCGACTAAGGTCCGTCTAGTCAAGGCTATGGTTTTTCCAGTAGTCATATATGGATGTGAGAGTTGGACTATAAAGAAAGCTGAGTGCCGAAGAACTGATGCTTCTGAACTGTGGTGTTGGAGAAGACTCTTGAGAGTCCCTTGGACTGCAAGGAGATTCAGCCAGTCCATCCTAAAGGAGATCAGTCCTGGGTGTTTATTGGAGGGACTGATGTTGAAGCTGAAAGGCCGATACTTTGGCCACCTGATGCAAAGAGCTGACTCATTTGAAAAGACCCTGATGCTGGATAAGATTGATGGCAGAAGGGGAAGGGGACAACAGAGGATGAGATGGTTGGATGGCATCACTGACTCAATGGACATAGATTTGGGCAGACTCCGGGAATTGGTGATGGACAGGGAGGCCTGGCATGCTGTGGTTCATGGGGTCACAAAGAGTCAGACACGACTGAGTGACTGAACTGAACTGAACTGATGGTGTTAGAAAGTGTTCTAGTTTCATTCTTTTACAAGTGGTTGACCGGTTTTCCCAACACCACTTGTTAAAGAAATTGTCTTTTCTCCGTTGTATATTCTTGCCTCCTTTGTCAAAGANAGATTGAAGGTGGGAGGAGAAGGGGACGACAGAGGATAGGATGGTTGGATGACATCACCAACTCAATGGACATGAGTTAGAGCAAACTCTGGGAGTTGGTGGTGGACAGAGAGGCCTGGTATACTTCAGGCCACGGGGTTTCAAAGAGTTTAGACATGACTGCAATACTGAACTGATACTACTACATATAAAATAATTAACTGGGGTCTACTCTGTAGCACAGGGAATTCTGCTCAATATTCTGCATGGGTAAAGAATCTGAAAAAGAATGGATATACGTATAAATCTATCACTTTGTGCTACACCTGAAACTAACACAACATTGTAAACCAATATACAATAAAAATTAAATTTTAAAAAGTCTTCAAATAATAAATGATGGAGAGGGTTTGAACAAGGAAGCCTCCAACACTGTTGGTGGTAATATAAACTGTTACAGCTACTATTAGAACAGTGGGCAGGTTCCTCAAAGAACTAAAATAGAGCTACCATATGATCCTATAATCCCACTCCTGGGCATATGCTCAGACAAAACTCTGACTAAAAAATACATGCGCCCCAATGTTCACGGTGGGACTTTTTATAATAGCCAAGACATGGAAACCTAAATGTCCATCGACAGAGTAATGGTTAAAGTGCATGTGGTATATATACACAATGGAATATTATTCAGTTAAAAAATAATGAGTAAATGCCATTTGCAGCAACACGGATGAACCTTGAGATTATCATACTAGGTGAAGTCAGACAAAGAAAGACAAATAACATGTGCTCTCACTTAAATGTGGAATCTAAAATAGATTCAAATGAAGTTTACACAACAGAAACTGACTCACATAGAAAACAAACTTATAGTTACCAGAGGGGAAAGGAGGCGGGAGAGAAATAAATTAGGAGTTTGGGATTAGTAGATACAAACTTCTATATATGAAATAGATAAATAGCAAAGTCCTATTGTATAGCACAGGGAATTATATTCAATATATTGTAATGAACTATAATGGAAAAGAACATGATAAAGAATATACATATATGTATATATATTGTTGTTTAGTCACTAAGTTGTGTCTGAATCTTTTGTGACCCCATGGACTGTAAGCCCACCAGGGTCCTCTGTCCATGGGATTTCCCAGGCAAGAATACTGGAGTAGGTTGCCACTTCCTTCTCCAGGGATCTTCCCAATTCAGGGATCGAACCTGCATCTCCGCATTGGCAGGCAGATTCTTTACCACTGAGCCACTATGGAGCCCCCATGTACATACGTACGTTATCTATCCTGAATCAATTTGTTTTACACCAGAAAATAATACAACATTGTAAATCAACTACATGCCAATTAAAAAAAAAAAAAAATTCCAGGGTCACTTCATTAAAGTTGTAGACTCTCCCAGATCACATTCAGAAAACAGACTAGATCCCAGCCATTCTGTTCCAAAAGGCCAAAATTGGGAATTCATGGGGTAAAGAATTCACTCCTGTTAACACCGTGTATTTCCCTTTTGCACATTCTCCTTCTCTAATAGCTGTAACTGAACCACCCCTCATCAGTTTCAGGTAGGTGTTGGTTTAAGGTTTACACAGTGAGCAGATGAGTGCTACTTTGCATCTTCATTAAGAGTCTAAGCCTCCTATAAAGTATGTTGAAATAGGTACAGCTCTGCTCCATGTAGGCCCTAAATTAGACTCCTGCTTTTTGTAAGGATTGATACTTTTGAACTGTGGTGTTGGAGAAGACTCTTGAGAGTCCCTTGGACAACTAAAGGAGATCAGTCCTGGGTGTTCACTGTAAGGACTGATGTTGAAGCTGAAACTTCAATACTTTGGCCACCTGATGCGAAGAGCTGACTCATCTGAAAAGACTGATGCTGGGAAAGATTGAGAGTGAGGAGAAAGGGATGACAGAGGATGAGATGGTGGATGACATCACTGACTCATTGAACGTGAATCTGGGTAAACTCCGGGAGTTGATGATGGACAGGAAGGCCTGGTGTGCTGCAGTCCATGGGGTTGCAAAGAGTTGGACATGACTGAACAACTGAACTGATGTAAGGCTTTGGAAGTCTGGCAATTCCCAGGCACTACTGAGGCAGAATAAAGCAATTTACAAGCTTCTGTTACACTCCTTTTACCTTCAAAAATTCAAATAGCTGTTTTGTATACTTTAGACATTTCTTTCCTTCCCTGTTTTCTAGCCCAAAATTTGGTTATACAATAAAATACTGTTTTGAAATAATAAAATAGGCTGAGTATCTTTATCTATTTAGGTTAAAGAGATGTTGGAGCAATGTTATATATTTAACACTTTCCTGTGCTTCCTATTTTTTATCTTAAAGATGAAAACAATATAATCTCTTCCAACCTATTTTATGTTGAAATTTTGTGATATTTTATGTTGAAATTATGTGATAAGTTAACATGGCAATAAATGTGCTTTGGATTAATATGCCATTTTTTCAATGTTAGTGAATACTTTTTAAAAATATTAAAACTTGACAGTAGACCGCATACAAACTGAGCAGATGTTTAATTTGTCATGAGATGAATAAATGTAGGAATCATATAAAGTTGTACTCAAAAATACAGCTGCTATAAGTTTGAACACCATGCAATGCTCTGGTTTAATCTGATTTACTAGCAAAGAGGAGAGGAGACTGGAAGCAGTGTCTCCTACAGCAGAAAGCACATAACCTCTGCTAAGTTCTGAATTTTTTAAAATGTTTTTTATGATTTGTGTCCTAAGCAAATTTCTGTTAAAAAACTAATTCCCAACATGAGGGTATCAGGATCATCTCTTCAAACCTGTGAGGACACAAGGGGTGCTGTCTGTGAACCAGGAAGCGGGTCCTCACCAGAACAGGACTATGCTAGTGCATCGATCTTAAGACTTCCAGAATGATGAAAAATAAACTTCGATTGTTTATAAGGCATGCAGTCTGCGATATTTGTTATAATACTGTTTAAAAGTATTAGCACTAACACTGAAAATGGCTTATTAATCTGAAGTGACAAACTGTGGAAAATTCTTAAAGAGATGGGAATACCAGATCACCTGACCTGCCTCTTGAGACATCTGTATGCAGGTCAGGAAGCAAC
>SJYX01011180.1:708113-724447 GCA_006410675.1 Oreotragus oreotragus
TTTTGAACTGTGGTGTTGGAGAAGACTCTTGAGAGTCCCTTGGACTGCAAGGAGATCCAACCAGTCCATTCTGAAGGAGATCAACCCTGGGATTTCTTTGGAAGGACTGATGCTAAAGCTGAAACTCCAGTACTTTGGCCACCTCATGCGAAGAGTTGACTCATTGGAGAAGACTGTGATGCTGGGAGGGATTGGGGGCAGGAGGAGAAGGGGACGACCGAGGATGAGATGGCTGGATGGCATCACGGACTCGATGGACATGAGTCTGCGTGAACTCCGGGAGATGGTGATGGACAGGGAGGCCTGGCGTGCTGCGATTCATGGGGTCACAAAGAGTCGGACACGACTGAGCGACTGAACTGGAACTGAACTGGATGGGTCTGTTAAGATTATCTATTTCTTCCTGTTTCAGTTTTGGAAGGTTATACTTTTTTAAGAATTTGTCCATTTCTTCCAAGTTGTCCATTTTATTGGCATATAATTGCTGATAGTAATTATATGATCCTTTGTATTTCTGTGTTGTCTGTTGCGATTTCTCCATTTTCATTTCTAATTTTATTGATTTGATTCTTCTCCCTTTGTTTCTTGATGAATCTGGCTAATCATTTGTCTATGTTATTTATCTCCTCAAAGAACCAGCTTTTAGCTTTTGTTGATTTTTGCTATAGTCTCCTTTGTTTCTTTTTCATTTATTTCTGCCCTAATTTTTATGATTTCTTTCCTTCTACTATCCCTGGAGTTCTTCATTTCTTTTTCTAGTTGCTTTAGGTGTAAAGTTAGGTTATTTATTTGATTTTTCTCTTGTTTCTTGAGGTAAGCTTGTATTCCTATGAACCTTCCCCTTAGCACTATTTTACTGAATCCCATAGGTTTGGGGTTGTTATGTTTTCATTTTCATTCACTTCTATGCATATTTTGATTTCTTTTTTGATTTCTTCTGTGATTTTTTGGTTATTCAAAAGCGTGTTGTTTAGCCTCCATATGTTTGTATGCTTTTAAGACCTTTTTTTTAAGCTCAGAATGCCCATCTGAAATTATAATGGATTTTGTATTATATTTAATAGTTGTATTTTCTCAATAGTGTAATATATAATTCAAATTTTAATTTTTGCTATTAGTCAACAGGTAAATATTTGGAAAATAAAGCACAAGAATGTTTCACCATTTCCCTCTTTCTCGATACTTAATATAATTGAGATTCTGATTTAGTGAACTTATTTTGTCTCTCTAATGTTTCTATTTGAATGTCCTTTTAAAAACTGATGAAATAGATCATTGAATATCTATTATATACAAAGGTTATAATTAACAATTGTGTAGGTATTAAGTCATTTATAACTTGCATATGTAATTCAATGTCAATGAATTATTTTTGGCTTAATTATAATAGTGAATAAATAATGAGTATGTGTCAACTTTATATGAGTAGAAAATTTCCAAACATGAAACAGTGAAATATGGTATACACCACCTTTTAATTTTGACCCAGTAACCTAACTAAATAATGGACAATTTTCCAATATCTAAATGCTTAAAAGCAGCTAAAGTAAATTGGGCATCCTTTGCATGTAATTCTTTTATGCTGAAAGTTTTAATACCTTAAAACAAAAATGTCAGTGTCACATTGTTAATATCATTATATATGTGAAATGC
This sequence comes from Oreotragus oreotragus, assembly GCA_006410675.1. NCBI lineage: Eukaryota > Metazoa > Chordata > Mammalia > Artiodactyla > Bovidae > Oreotragus > Oreotragus oreotragus. Next base: position 709,767 of record SJYX01011180.1, read on the forward strand.
AAAATATTTTTCTTATAAGGGAGAAATAAAATTCTATAGCAAGTGATAAGTACTAAATTTTTTTATTCACTTTCTCATCTTTTGTGTTGTGTGTGTATGTGTGTGTATAGATAGATAGATGTAATATGTGTGTTTTCTTGCAATTGATGGGAAAGTTGATATGAAAAAGGTAATGGATGAAGTGAAAGCCTTCACAGGTTAGTGGTAAATTACTAAAAAACTGAGCATCCTAGGGTTTGACAATAATTTTTATTTTTCTATTATGTTTTCCTGCTCTCCTGCCACTAGATCCAATGGAAAGTTTTATCTTGTTGCATAAATTTAAGTTTGGAAGAAAGAAAGCAAAAATAAAGCAATATGAAATATACCTACAGGACTAAATCTATATAAGAAATCCTACACTGTAGAGATTTCCTTCCTAATAAAACATTTCCCTGCATGAAATTCTAGGCAGGCACAATAAATGGCATTGTGAATTCTTGAATAATTATAAATAAGTCAACAGTTGCATTATTAACCTTTGTTAATAAGGTTATTTTTAATCTTACCTAATAAGCTATCTAGGTGGATTAACTGAACAGTAATAGAAATAAATTTATTTTTTCTCAGAATTTAAAAAGAACCTTTATCTGTTAGTATTGAAGAAACAATTAAGAGTTCTGATTTCCCACAAGACTATAATAGATGGGGACTTCATTGTGCTTTTTGCTATTCAACCTCAAATTTGGAATCATTATTAATAAGTATAATTATTTCTAACTTTTTAAAGGTGAAAATAACAATATCAATAACATGGAAAGTGTGGTGAGTGATACGGGAATTGAACTTCCAGAAACAGGACATGCAAAGCTGATGAAAGCACTGCCAGTTAGTGGTAAGCCTAAAAACTGCTGCTGAAACCTTCCTTTGAACAACTAGACCTTGTAAGCCTGGGAGGGAAGTTATAAAGCTTTAGAATTTAATGCGTAAGGATTTAAAATGTAAACTCTGGGTTATTTCTAGAAGTCTGCCACCCCAATTGAGGGCTGTTGTACAAAATAAATGGCTTGTACACATCAAAAATGTGAAAATCATGATGGAAAAAAAAATGAGTAATTGTCCCAGATTAAGGAATAAAGAAACATGAGAAATTGATTCTTAGTTGCTATATATGACATTAATGGAACAACTAGTAAAATTTGAGTAAACTCTGTAGATTAGTTAGGTGTGCTGTATCAATCTTAATCTTCTAACTGTGCTGTGACTATGTAAGAGAATTGTATGCATGTATATGTATATATATATATATATTTTTTTTTAAGATAATGCACACTAAAGTATTTAGTGGTTAAGGGCATTGTACCTGCAAATTCACTTGCAAACATTCAGAAAAAATAATATGTTAAATGTTAACATTTGAAAAATCTGGGTAAAGACTACATGAGAATTCTTTGTACTATTTTTGTCACTTTCTGACTCTGACAGTGTCGTGTAGATTTTGGTTTAAGAATCACTGAAATTCCAGTGAAAACTGNTTTTTTTAAGATAATGCACACTAAAGTATTTAGTGGTTAAGGGCATTGTACCTGCAAATTCACTTGCAAACATTCAGAAAAAATAATATGTTAAATGTTAACATTTGAAAAATCTGGGTAAAGACTACATGAGAATTCTTTGTACTATTTTTGTCACTTTCTGACTCTGACAGTGTCGTGTAGATTTTGGTTTAAGAATCACTGAAATTCCAGTGAAAACTGCCATGATAAGATAAGCTTCTGACACGACTGAGCGACTTCACTTTCACTTTTCACTTTCATGCATTGGAGAAGGAAATGGCAACCCACTCCAGTGTTCTTGCCTGGAGAATCCCAGGGACGGGGGAGCCTGATGGCTACCGTGTATGGGATCGCACAGAGTCGGACACGACTGAAGCGACTTAGCAGCAGCAAGATAAGCAATGATTTTACTCATTCACTTGTCTTATTTTTTAGATTCCACAATAAGTAAAAACATACAGTATTTATCATTCTGTGCGACTTACTTCATGAAGTGTAATAATCTCCAGCTTCAAAACAAAGAGCATGGCAAAATGTCCTCATAAAACTTTTTTAAATTTCCCCTGTATTGATAATTATTTCCCTAGTCTCATTCAGTATCAATCTTAATCATCTAATCAATGCACACTGTATTTAGTGTGCATTATTTTAAAAATATATATATAATTTATATATGTACACACATATATATACATATACATGCATATAATTCTCTTACATAGTCACAGAGCAATTAGAAGAATAAGATTGATACTGATAAATCTCAGTCTGATTTGCTGTATTTATGCTTTATCTTTTTCTCAATTATACTTCCTAGCAATTAATCTGTTATTGTTTCCTACCCCACAAACAACCCAATTCTTAGACTCATTTGTTGTTTACTATTTGTTTAATGTATTAATTTCTGCTATAATTTTCATCAGTTCCTTTTTCTGTCTTTAGAACATTTTCATTCTCTATTATTCTTGAAGTTGAACGGTTGACTGTTTTCATTTTTGTTGCTTTAGCCTTATTTCATGGGATCAGATATATCGTTCTTATTATCATCATTGTTAATTAGCTTACAGTTTCATTTTTTTTTCTTTGACCCAAAATAATTTTAATGTTTTTAGATGGTTGGATTTTTTGACTTCTAGTATTTTAACTTTATTTGAACATAATATGAAATTTTTAGACAAGTTTTAAGAAGAGTACAAAAAACTCCCTCCTACCCTTTACCCAGGTTCACAATTTGTTTACGATTTTCCCATTAGCTCTATCATTTATTCATACTTTCTCTCTTTCTCTATCCATACCCCTCTCTCTCCAATAAATATACACACATACATACATTCTTTTTTCCTGAATCAACTGCAGACATATTAACACTCAACATCCAGAAATAGTAAATTGACAAGATTTAATACTTCTGCATGAGATAAAAAGCAAATACCAACCTTGGAAATTATTTGCAACAAGTATAACAAAGAGATAATTAAGAACTTTTTAAAGATCTTTTTTCAAATAAAAAGACCACCTAATATGAAAATGGACTTTTGACAATGGACATCAACATGCATGTATAAATGGGCATGAAACCCTTTTTTAAAGAACTTAATCATGTATATTCAACATGGTTGCTGCTGCTGCTAAGTTGCTTTAGTCATGTCCGACTCTGTGCGACCCCATAGATGGCCTCCTACCAGGCTCATCTGTCCCTGGGATTCTCCAGGCAAGAACACTGGAATGGGTTGCCATGTTCTTCTCCAATGCATGAAAGTGAAAAGTGAAAGTGAAGTCGCTCAGTCGTGTCCAGCTCTTAGCAACCCCATGGACTGCAGCCTACCAGGCTCCTCTGTCCATGGGATTCTCCAGGCAAGAGTACCGGAGTGGGGTGCCATTGCCTTCTCCGAGGGTGTGTATAAGATGCTTTCAAATTGTGGTGCTGGAGAAGACTCTTGAGAGTCCCTTGGAGAGCAAGGAGATCAAACCAGTCATGCTTGCCATGAAACTGCATGCATGGCTGACCCAGGACTCAGAGAAGCAAAAGGAGGAGACTTGGCAGGAACTGGAGAGCTGCAAGCCCAGCTGCTTCAGGCCAACAAAGGTGAACAAACCTGTAGATGGACAAAGACAAAATGGCAAGCTATGGTGGTGCCTGGCCCTCTACATGACCCTTCAGAATGCAGTGGCTGCTGCTTCACTTTTACTTCTGAAATATCATGCAAGTTTCTCCATGGCCACCTCTACCTCAAAACCATACAGGACTGGTGTAAGGCTCGGAGGGCCGCACTCTGAAGGGGACACTCAGGGACAGCCTCTAGTGGACTGACAAATTTTATTATCTAGCTTTTGTAGATATATGGTCTCAGGGAAGGAGCATAAAGCAGACTTGTACGTAGTCTTTTTTGATAAAACATCAAAGCATTCAAGCATAAAATACAGTTCCCACCGCCCAAGCCATAACATAGCTTTGGCGAAACTCTAAGGAGAGTCTTATCATGAAACAAGAGTCCTTGCTCCCTGAAACAGGTGGTCAGAAAGAAGCCTTTGAATGCCTCAAGGCTGGGTGTGTAACTTTTTGTTATCCGTTCCCAGCCTTGGACACTCAGTGAACACTCATAACCCTTTGTTATGTTTGTCCCAGCTTCCAACCTTCATCATGAATGGAACAAATACATTTTCAATATTTGCTTAAAGCCTTTTAGTTCCTCCATAGACTGGCATGGCAAAACCAAATACTGGCAAGGATGTGGAGAAGCAGGAATTCTCAAACACTGCTGGTAGGAATGCAAAATGGTACAGCCACTTTGGAAGACAGTTTGGTGGTTTCTTTCAAAACTAAACATACTCTTACCGTACAACCCAACAGTCATGTTCCCTGGTATTTATCCAACAGAGATGAAAACAACAGAGATGAAAGCTGCTTTATTCATATTGCCAAAACTTAGAAGCAACCAAAATGTACTTCAGTAGATGAATGGATAAGTAAACTGTGGTTACAGTTACAGTTCAGTCGCTCAGTTGTGTCTGACTGTTTGCAACCCCATGGACTGCAGCCCTCCAGGCCTCCCTGTCCATCACCAACTCCCAGAGTTGACTCAAACTCATGTCCATTGAATCGGTGATGCCATCCAACCATCTCATCCTCTGTCTCCCCTTCTCCTCCCACCTTCAATTTTTCCCAGCATCAGGTACATCTGGATAATGGAATATTTTTCAGCACTAAAAGGAAATGAGCTATTACACAATGAGAGGACATGGGGGAATCTTCAGTGCATGTTACTAAGTGAAAGAAGTCAGTCTGAAAAGGCTACATGCTGTATGATTCCAACTCCGTGATATTCTCAGAAAAGCAAAACCGTGGGAACAATATAAAGATCAACATTTGCCAGAAAGAGAGGGAGGAGAAGAGATGACTAGGAAATACACAGAGGATTTTTAGGGTGCTTCAAATACTCTGTATAATATTATAATGATGGATGTAATATAACTTTGTCCAAACCAATGGGATATATGACATCAAGAGGGAATCCTAAGGTAAACTATGGAGTTTGGATCGTTATGACGTATTAGTGTAGGTTCATCCTTTGTTAAAAAAAAAAAAGCCCCACTCTGGTGAATAGTGTTGTTAATGGAGGAGGGTGTGCATGTGTTGGGAGTAGGGGGTATATGGGAATCTCTGTACCTTCCTCTCAAAGTTTTGTTGTAAACCTGAAACTGCTCTAAAAAATAAAGTCTTTTTTTAAAAACCATAAATTATAAATTAATAAGTAAATCCATACAGGGAAGGAAATTCTTAGAATGTAGTCTCAACTTAGCTAAATTGAAATTACCATGGTCAATAAAGATACTAATAATAATATTACTCATGGAAAATCTTGGTATAATACACTTTTTTCCTGTTCCTACATTGTCTCTTTCATAAGCGGGGAAGGTTCATATAAATAACCTGGACAATACTCTAGGAAGATTTGGAATTGAGCTCACAGAAGAGGAACTTGCAAAGCTGTCAGAAGACCTACAAATGGATTGTGAGCACTGTTTTACATCTGATTCTTAAAAAAATAAATTTAATTGACATGTTAGAAAGGTTAGAAAGGATTCCAATATTAAAGTCAGAATAAACCTTGGATCTGTATTACAGTTCATCCAACATCAGCATCTGTTTTCCCTCTTCATACCAAGAATTACAGAGGGTGCTGTCAAAGCTCTAATACATCTATAAGAAAGCAAAAATAATAGGGATATGAAAAATTATATAGAGAGAAATCAGCAGGCCCATTCTTTTGTTCATCCCTCTATCTCCCGAAATTCATTCTAAAATAAATTCTGTCTCCTGAAATTTATTCTAAAATAAATTCAAAGATTCTTATCGTAGGGCATGAGGCCGTCTTAGCCCATCTGCCTCTTTAATATCTTCTCTTACTTTTTTCCTCTTCAGACCATGTTGAACTACTGGTAGTTTCACACACAAGACATACCTCTGGACTTTTATCTTCTTTCAATTTCTCCTCCATGTGAAGCCCTTTTTATCTGTATGTATTTCTGATGCACCCTGATTAATACATTAATATAGTTAATGCACTACCTCCTGTAGGAAGCACTCTTAGGATGTACCGGGCTAGGTTAGAGATCCTTTCCTCAACTGTATGTTCGTATATGAAGTAAAGTTACCAGAATACTGGGCCAACTCTAATGGTATCTTCAATGTATAATGGCTTATAATGGCTTCCAAAACACTAGGAAAAGTATACTTTTCCTGACCCAGATTCTGAAATATGAGACCTCTGTATTAATGAAGGTCACCTTAATTCCCTGAGATCCAAGCATTTAATAAATGGTCTTAGTTTAAAATGTTTTTAATGGAGTTGTTTCCACAAAATATACGTCTTAAGTTTGTTTTCTGAACTTGTGACATTATCTTCATTGAGCTTTTTCTTGTAGCTAATGGGAAAGTTGGTCTGAAGGAGGTGATGGATGGAGTAAAAGCCACTACAGGTAGGTGGGAAATAATAAATCTAAGATATTTAATATTTACTATAATTATATTTTACCATATCTCTTAATTGCCATGTTAGTTGTGACACTGATCTCTTCATTTGTTAAATGTTATACTAATTGCTAGCAATTCATTTTCTGGCATATTTTTAATATTAGTTTCAGTCATACTGTATAGATTCATTAAAAGTCATTACAGAATAATGGCTATAATTCCCTTGCTGTAAAATATATCCTTGTTGCTTATCTACTTTATACATAGTAGTTCATACGTATTAATTCCATAACCTTATTATGCCCTTCCCCAATTCCCTCTCCCTACTGATTCCGACTAGTTTGTTTTCTAGATCTGTATGTTTCTGTTTTGCTATATACATTTGTTTTATTTTCTAGATTTCACTTATATGTGATATCATACAGTATTTGTCTTTCCTTATTTCACTAAGCATAATATACTCTAGGTCTGTCTACATTGCTACAAATGGCAGAATTTTATTCTTTTTATGGCTGAAATATTCCACTGTATATGTACCACGTATTTTTTTATCTGTTCCTCTATTGATGGACATTTGGGTTACTTCCATATCTTGGCTATTATAAATAGTGCTGCTTTGAACACTTTTCACATTTTTCCAGATGTGTACCCAGGAGTGGAATTGCTGGATATTATGAAAGTTCTATATTCAGTTTTTTTTTTAGGAACCTCCAGATCATTTTTTGAACTGTCAGTACCAATTTGTATTCTCATCAACAGTGAACAAGTGTTTCGGTTTCTCTATGTCCTCTCCAATATGTTATTTGTAGACTTTTTGATGATAGCCATTCTGACAGGTATAGGTGATCTCACTGTGACTTTGACTTGAATTTCTTTAATATAGTGATGTCCTTCTGGGACCCCTATAATGTGAATGTTGGTATGCTTAATGTTATCCCAGAACTCTCTTAAATGATTTTCATTTATTAAAAGTTGTTTCTCTTTTCACTGTTCGGAACGGATGATTTCCATTAGTCTATCTTCCAGTTCACTTATACATTTTTCAGTATCATTTAGTCTGCTGTTCAACCCTTCTAGTGTCTTTTACTTCAACTACTTAACTTCTCATTTCTGAGTAGCTCTTTTTATATTTTCTAGTTTCTTGTTAAAATTTAGTGAAATTTTCTTTATCTGTTCTTTTCTCTAATTTGGTTCAGTTCAGTCGCTCAGTCTTGTCTGACTCTTTGCAACTCCATGAAGGGCAGCATGCCAGACCTCCCTGTCCATCACCAACTCCCGGAGTTTACCCAAACTCATGTCCATTGAGCCGGTGATGCCATCCAACCATCTCATCCTCTGTCGTCCCCTTCTCTTCCTGCCTTCGTCTTTCCCAACATCAGGGTCTTTTCAAATGAGTCAGCTCTTCACATCAGGTGGCCAAAATATTGGAGTTTCAGCTTCAGCATCATTCCTTCCAGTGAACACTCAGGACCGATTTCCCTTAGGATGGACTGGTTGGATCTCCTTGCAGTCCAAGGGACTCTCAAGAGTCTGCTCCAACACCACAGTTCAAAAGCATCAGTTATTCTGTCCTCAGACCTCTTTATAGTCCAGCTCTCACATCCATACATGACTACTGGAAAAACCATAGCTTTGACTAGATGGACCTTTGCTGGCAAAGTAATGTCTCTGCTTTTTAATATGCTATCTAGGTTGGTCATAACTTTCCTTCTAAGGAGCAAGCGTCTTTTGATTTCCTGGCTGGAATCACCATCTGCAGTGATTTTGGAGCCCAGAAAAATAAAGTCTGCCACTGTTTCCCATCTATTTGCCATGAAATGATGGGACTGGATGCCATGATCTTAGTTTTCTAAATGTTGAGCTTTAAGCCAACTTTTTCACTCTCCTCTTTCACTTTCATCAAGAGGCTCTTTAGTTCTTCTTCACTTTCTGCCATAAGGATGGTGTCATCTGCATATCTGAGGTTATTGATATTTCTCCCAGCAATCTTGATTCCAGTTTGTGCTTCCTCCAGCCCAGCGTCTCTCATGATGTACTCTGCATATAAGTTAAATAAGCAGGGTGACAATATACAGCCTTGATGTACTCCTTTTCCTATTTGGAGCCAGTCTGTTGTTCCATGTCCAGTTCTAACTGTTGCTTCCTGACCTGCATACAGATTTCTCAAGAGGCAGGTCAGGTGGTCTGGTATTCCCATCTCTATCAGAATTTCCCACAGGTTGCTGTGATCCACACAGTTAAGGGCTTTGGTGTAGTCAATAAAGCAGAAGTAGATGGTTTGGTTGTTTTTTTTTTTTTTTGAACTCTCTTACTTTTTTGATGATCCAGCGGATATTGGCAATTTGATCTCTGGTTCCTCTGCCTTTTCTAAATCCAGCTTGAACATCTGGAAACTCATGGTTCCTGGACTGTTGAAGCCTGGCTTGGAGAATTTTGAGCATTACTTTACTAGTGTGTGAGATGAGTGCAATTGTGCAGTAGCTTGAGCATTCTTTGGCATTGCCTTTCTTTGGGATTGGAATGAAAACTCACCTTTTCCAGTCCTGTAGCCACTGCTGAGTTTTCCAAATTTGCTGGCATATTGAGTGCAGCACTTTCACAGCATCATCTTTTAGGATTTGAAATAGCTCAACTGGAATGCCATCACCTCCATTAGCTTTGTTTGTAGTGATGCTTTCTAAGGCCCACTTGACTTCACATTCCAGGATGTCTGGCTCTAGCTGAGTGATCACACTATCATGATTATCTGGATCGTGAAGATCTTTTTTGTACAGTTCTTCTGTGTATTCTTGCCACCTCTTCTTAATATCTTTTGCTTCTGTTAGGTCCCTACCATTTCAGTCCTTTATTAAGCCCATCTTTGCATTAAATATTCCCTTGGTGTCTCTAATTTTCTGGAAGAGATCTCAAATCTTTCCTTTCCTATTGTTTTCCTCTATCTCTTTGCATTGATTGCTGAGGAAGGCCTCCTTTTCTCTCCTTGCTATTCTTTGGAACTCTGCATTTAAATGGGTATATCTTTCCTTTTCTCCTTTGCTTTTCACTTCTCTTCTTTTCACAGCTATTTGTAAGGCCTCCTCAGACAGCCATTTTGCTTTTTTGCATTTCTTTTTATTGAGGATGAGCTTGATCCCTGTCTCCTGTACAATGTCATGAACCTGTCTAATTTGGCTAACATTTTTATTACAAAAGCTTTGAATTCTTTATCTAGTAAATTGTTTCTGTCTGTTTCATCATTTTCTCAGGAATTTCCCCCTGCTCTTTCAATTGAGACTACTTCTTCTGCCTTGTTATTTTGCTTAACTTTCTCTCTGCCTATGAATTTAGGTGAAACAGTTGTCTGTTGAGGTCTCTAAGTGGTGTCCATATGTGGGAGTGTCCCTATACAGACTGCATGTTCCCAATGCATTTGGTAGGAGAGCTGGATTTGACATGGATGCAAAGTCAGGTCTTTCCTCAGGGTGTGCTAGCAGCTATCACCTTGATGAGGGGATGCATGGAGATGGAATGGGTAGAGCTAGAGCTAGGTGTGAGGTGAGACTTCCTCTCTATTCAGTGGTACTCCATAGCCATATTGGGACTGGAGTCTGATCCCCTTTGTCTCTCAGCTGATCAGTGCTCCCAGTCTCCCCCCAACACTCTGCTGCCTCTTGTGGGTATGTACCACAAGGTAGGCAGGCTCATATGGATTCTTAGCATATATTAGTGTGTGAGCTATGGTGGAGCAACTACCAGCAGAGTTCTAGGCTGCCTCAGATGTCCTGCTTGAGTAAGTGCCAACAATGATCACTGCCAACCAAACCCAGGCTCTACCCTAGGAGCCGGTCACCACTGTGTGACCCAGCCAAGTTTTCTCCCCAGGCATGGCAGCCCTAGATCCTGTGCCATGCTGCAACATAGACCACGCAGGATGGGAGTGTTCACTTGGTTCAGGCTGTTGTGCACACCAAGGGAAACCCAGCAAGCACTAGAGTAGTCTTCTAACTGCCCTCTTCCCCCTGACTAGGAGGCAAGGCATTGTGTGTGTGCTTGCTCCTCATGAGCAGAGTCCAGGCTTCCTATAGCCCTCTGTTAGTCCCAGCAGTCCTCCAACTACCTCCCATGTTTAGGAACCCAGGGCTGGGACACCCAATCTGTGTGTCTTGCCACATACCCGCCAAGGTGAGTCTTTGTCCATGTATTCTCCCTTTCCTCTGAGTTCCCTCCCAGGCGCACAGGTCCTGATCTGATCACTTTTCTTCTCTTCTTACCTGATTGCATGTGGGTCTTTCTTACAACCATGCCTGTACAAGAGTCTTTCTGCCAGTTTTCAGTTAGCTTTCAGTGAGAATTGTTCCACATATAGATTAAAAAAAATTTTTTATTGCAGTATAGTTGATTTGGGGCTTCCTAGGTTGCACTTCCCTGGTGGCTCAGAGAGTAAAGAATTTGCCTGCAAAGCAGGAGACCTGGGTTCGATCCCTGGGTTGAGAATATACCCTGGAGGAGGTCATGGCAACCCACTCCAGTATTCTTGTCTGGAGGATCTCCATGGACAGCAGAGCCTGGCAAGCTACAGTCCATGGGGTTGCAAAGAGTCAGACACGACTGAGCGGCTAAGCACAGGTGGCACTGTGGTGAAGAACCTGCCTGCTAGTGTAAGAAAAATAAGAGATGCAGGTTCAATCCCTAGGTCGGGAAGATTCCCTGAAGGAGGGCATGGCAATCCACTCCAGTATTCTTGCTTGGAGAATCCCATGGACAGAGGAGACTGGCAGACTACAGTCCATAGGGTCGCAAAGGATCTGACGTGATTGAAGTGACTTAGCAGCAGCAGCACAGCAGCATGGCTGATTTGCAATGTTGTGTTAGTGTCTACTGTACAGCAAAGTTAACCAGCTATACTTATACATATATCCACTGTATTTTTGATGTGTTCATGGGGGAAGGTGAGTTCCATGCCCTCTTACCCTGCCATCTTGATTGATTCCTCTTATTTTGCTTTTTTCTTTGTTACAACAACCAAGCTCTATATTAGCTTTCAATAAAATAAAGTAAAAATAAAGTGAAGTAAAACTTTAGTGAAAACTCCCGATAATTAACAAAGATGAGATGAACAGATCTTACTTTAATTGATACAATTATTTGAATAAGTGAATCATTTACAATATTCCAATTGAATAGAGAAATACATAATGTAGATTTCACTGATTTCAGAGTTGCCTTGACATTGTCATCATGATTATGCCTTCCATTATTAGCATGTGGAGTTCAAATTACTTTTTTGTGAATGTCATGGTCAGTGTACTCAGAGGCTTCTCATTGGCCTTTGCTCTTCATTCTGTGTCTATTCATACCACATAGCCAAAGACTAATCTTCCCTATTTGGAATCATAACATGAACTTTTAAATTTATACATGCAATGTTGTCTGTCTTCTTTGAGGAGGGGAAGTTGATGTCAAAGATGTGAAAAACACTCTGAAAACATGGGATTAGAGCTCACAGATAAAGAATACTTGAAACTGTTGAAAAATCTGCCTTTCAATGGTAAGCATTTCAAATATTGATATGACCTTAAAGGGTTCTTTAAGCTTTTATTTATCTATTTATTTTTGGAAAACTGAAACTATTACCATTTACTAAGATGCAAAAAATAAAAAATAAGAACTCAACTCAAAATAATCTAAATGTTCATTTATTCCTGAGAGAAATTCCCATCTATGCAGTTGCCTTTTAGTTTTAGAGTAAAGCGTCCCCATCATGTTGAATCATGCTATCGAGGGGAAGAAATTTCAGAGGTTACCCTTATCTCTTAAATACCTGTAGGTGATTTGAGAAACTACAAAAGGAAAAGATGTAATGCCAAACTAGAAGGGAATTAAAGGTGAGAGGTGGAATCACATCAAAGAAGAATTCTGTATATTATACAATACCTGCATGTTAACATTTTGATAAACTTTCCCTAATATTCTCTCAAAATTGATTTTAATAGTGGAAATTTCTAGGGCAAATCATGAAAATCCTAGCTTTACTGAAATAATTTTAGCTAATAGCCACATAATTTCTCTATGACCTTAATTTTGCCCCCCCCTTTTTTTTTGTAGATGAAAACAAGGTCTTTAAGAACAGATTGCTGAAAGGTGTGAAGTCTTTTAAAGGTGAGTGAGAAACATAAGCCCTCTTATACAGGGCTGGGAAATACTCTTAGAGGGCACAAACATAACCTTGTGCATCAGGACCCAGGAGAAACAAGCAGTGACCCACAAGAGACTGACCCAGACTTGCCTGTAAGTGTCCAGGAGTCTCCAGCAGAGATGTGGGTTGGTGGTGACCTGTTGCAGGGCTAGGGGCACCGAGTGTAGCAGTACATACATGGGATCTTTTGAAGGAAGTCACCATTATCTCCATTACCTCCACCATAGTTTGGCCCCAGGTAAACAGCAGAGAAAAGACTCTGATGCTGGGAAGGACTGGGGGCAGGAGGAGAAGGGGACGACAGAGGATGAGATGGCCGGATGGCATCACCGACTCAATGGACGTGAGTTTGAGTGAACTCCGGGAGTTGATGATAGACAGGGAGGCCTGGCGTGCTGCACTTCATGGGATCACAAAGAGTTGGACAGGACTGAGCCACTGAACTGAACTGAAATAGCAGAGAAGGAATACAGCTCCACCCACCAACAGAAAATTGGATTAAAGATTTACTGAGCATTGCCCCACTCATCAAAAGACCCAGTTTCCCTCTCAGTCAGTCTCTCCCATAGGCAAGCTTCCATAAGCCACTTATCCTTCTCCATCAGAGGGCAGACAGACTGAAAACCACAATCACAGAAAACTAACCAATCTAATCACATGGACCACAGCCTTGTTTAACTCAATGAAACTATGAGCCATGCCGTGTAAGGCCACCCAAGACAGATGGGTCATTGTGGAGAGTTCTGACAAAATGTGGTCCACTGGAGAAGGGAATGGTAAACCACTTCAGTATTCTTGCCTTGAGAACCCCATGAACAGTATGAAAAGACAAAAAGATAGACACTGAAAGATGAACTCCCCAGGTCGGTAGGTGCCCAATATGCTACTGGAGATAAGTGGAGAAATAACTCCAGAAAGAATGAAGAGATGGAGCCAAACCAAAAACAACACCCAGTTGTAGATGTGACTGGTAATGGAAGCAAGGTCCGATGCTGTAAAGAGCAATATTGCATAGGAACCTGGAATGTTAGGTCCGTGAATCAAGGCAAATTGGAAGTGGTCAAACAGGAGATGGCAAGAGTAAACATCGATGTTCTAGGAATCAGCAGATTAAAATGGACTGGAATGGGTGAATTTAACTCAGATGATCATTACATCTACTACTGTGGGCAAGAATCTCTTAGAAGAAATGGCGTAGCCATCATGGTCAACCAAAGAGTCTGAAATGTAGTACTTGGATGCAATCTCAAAAATGACAGAATGATTTCTGTTCATTTCCAAGCCAAACCATTCAATATCACGGTAATCCGAGTCTATGCCCCAACCAGTAATGCTGAAGAAACTGAAGTTGAATGGTTCTATAAAGACCTACAAGACCTTTTAGAACTAACACCCAAAAAAGATGTCCTTTTCATTATGGCAATATGTGAACCGTGAACTTCCAGATGTTCAAGCTGGATTTAGAAAAGGCAGAGGAACCAGAGATCAAATTGCCACCATCTGCTGGATCATAGAAAAAGCAAGAGAGTTCCAGAAAAACATCTACTTCTGCTTTGTTGACTTTGACTGTGTGGATCACAATAAACTGGGGAAAAATCTGAAAGAGATGGAAATACCAGACCACCTGACCTGCCTCTTGAGAAACCTGTATGCAGGTCAGGAAGCAACAGTTAGAACTGGACATGGAACAACAGACTGATTCCAAATAGGAAAAGGAGTACATCAGGCTGTATATTGTCACCCTGTTTATTTATCTTATATGCAGAGTACATCATGAGAAACTCTGGGCTGGAGGAAGCACAAGCTGAAATCAAGATTGCCAGGAAAAATATCAATAACCTCAGATATGCAGATGACACCACCCTTATGGCAGAAAGTGAAGAACTAAAGAGCCTCTTGATGAAAGTGAAAGAGGAGAGTGAAAAAAGTTGGCTTAAAACTCAACATTCAGAAAAATAAGATCATGGCATCCAGTCCCATCACTTCATGGGAAATA
>SJYX01011180.1:735845-753039 GCA_006410675.1 Oreotragus oreotragus
CCGAAGAATCGATGCTTTTGAACTGTGGTGTTGGAGAAGACTCTTGAGAGTCCCTTGGACTGCAAGGAGATCCAACCAGTCCATTCTGAAGGAGATCAACCCTGGGATTTCTTTGGAAGGAATGATGCTAAAGCTGAAACTCCAGTACTTTGGCCACCTCATGCGAAGAGTTGACTCATTGGAAAAGACTCTGATGCTGGGAGGGATTGGGGGCAGGAGGAGAAGGGGACGACCGAGGATGAGATGGCTGGATGGCATCATGGACTCGATGGACATGAGTCTGAGTGAACTCCGGGAGATGGTGATGGACAGGGAGGCCTGGCGTGCTGCGATTCATGGGGTCGCAAAGAGTCCAACATGACTGAGTGACTGAACACCAAATGTTTTGTTATAGTAGGCCTAACTGGACAAAACAAGTTTATGATACTGAGAAAGTGAGTGAAAGTTGCTCTGCTGCTGCTGCTAAGTCGTTTCAGTCATGTCCGATTCTATGTGACCCCATAAACAGCAGCCCACCAGCACCCCCCGCCCCCCTCCCGTCCCTGGGATTTTCCAAGCAAGAGTGCTGGAGTGGGGTGTCATTGCCTTCTCTGGAAAGTCGCTCAGTTGTGTCCAATTCAGTTGTCTCCAGGCCAGAATACTGGAGTGGGTAGCTTTTTCCTTCTCCAGGGGATCTTCCCCAGGGATCGAAGCCAGGCCTCCCGCATNCCACCAGCACCCCCCGCCCCCCTCCCGTCCCTGGGATTTTCCAAGCAAGAGTGCTGGAGTGGGGTGTCATTGCCTTCTCTGGAAAGTCGCTCAGTTGTGTCCAATTCAGTTGTCTCCAGGCCAGAATACTGGAGTGGGTAGCTTTTTCCTTCTCCAGGGGATCTTCCCCAGGGATCGAAGCCAGGCCTCCCGCATTGCAGGCGTATTCTTTACCGGCTGAGCCACAAGGCAATATTGAGAAAGGCATCTCTAATTTCTTTATTATATAAAGATGAAAATTTGGGGTAAAACATTTTAAGAGTGTTACTGAGATTCCCATACCAAACAATTAACTCAATAAAGTATACAAATCAATGAATTCTAGCAAATTAACAGAGTTGTGCATCCATCACTGCAATCAATTTTAGAACATTATTATCCCAAAAAGATACTCTACACACAATTAGCAGTCACTCTCCAATTCCTCCATCCCCCTCAGCCCTGGGAAACCACTAATCTATTTTTCTGCCTCCATTGATTTGCCTATTCTGAACATTTTAAGTGGAATCATACAATATTTGTAACTAGTTTGTAACTAGTTTCACTTAACACAATGTTTTCAAGGTTCATCCCTGTCATGTTATATGGTAATACTTTGTTTCTTTGTATTGCTAAGTAATAGTATATTATATGGATATACCACATTTTATTTATCCATTCATTGGCTGATGGACATTTGGGTTGTTTCCATTATTATGAATGATACTCCTAAGAACATTCACATACAAATTTTCGTGTGGATGTATGTCTTCATTTGTCTTGGGTTATACCTACGAGTGAAATTGCTGGGTCATATGGTAGCTCTGTATTTGACATTTTGAGGAATCCAAGGTATTTTTCAAAGTGGCTGTACTATTTTACACTTCCACCAGCAGTGTTGAGAGTTCCAATTTCTTCACAGTCTCATCAACACTTATTATTATCTGTCGTCCTTTGATGATATATTAGTGGATGTAAAGTGAAAGTGAAGTCGCTCAGTCATGTCCCACTCTTTGCGACCCCGTGGACTGTAGCCCGCCAGGCTCCTCTGTCCATGGGATTCTCCAGGCAAGAATACTGGAGTGGGTTGCCATTTCCTTCTCCAGGGGATCTTCCCAAACCCAGGTCTCCCACATTGTGGGCAGACGCTTCTGAGCCACCAGGGAAGCCCTTAGTGGATGTAAAGTGGTATCTTATTCTGCTTAGAATTTGCATTTCCCTGATGATTAATGATATTGAGCATCTTTTCCTTGTTCATATTGGTGTTTGTATATGTCTTTTGGAGAGAAATCTATTCATATCCTTTGTCCATTTTTAAATTGGGCTGTTTTTGTTGTTGTTATTGTTGAATTGTAAGAGTTCTTTACATATTCTAGATACAAATCCTTTATATATTCTAGACATAAATCTCTTGTCCAATATGTAATTTACAAAATTTTTCTCCCATTCTGTGGATTGTCTTTTCACTTTCTTGATTTTGTCCTTTGATGCACAAAAGTTTTAAATGTTGATGATGTCCAATTTTTTAAATCTTTTTGCTTCTGCTTTGGGAGTCATATCTAAAACACCATTTCCTAAAGTCAAGAAAATTTACACCCATATTTTTTCTAAAAGTTTTATAGTTTTAGCTCTTATATTTTCGTCTTTGATACATTTTGAGTTAATTTTTGTATATGGTTTGAAGTAGGGATCCGAAAGAATGTTGTTTTTGCATGTGAATATTCCATTTTCCCAGCATTATTTGTTGAAAAGACTAGTCTTTCCTTATTTTCACCATTGTAAAAAACCAATTGACCATATATTGAAGGACTTATTTTAGGGCTTTCAGCTCCACTTCTTTGATCTGTATATTTAGCGTTATGCTAGTACCCTTCTGTGTTGATTACTGTAGCTTTGTATTTTATAAATTGGAAAGTGTGAGTCCCCAAAAGTTCTTCTTCCTTTTCAAGATTATTTTGGCTACTTGGGGTCCCTGTTTCACTGAATGCATTTTAGAATCAGACCATCAATTTCTGCAAACAAACCAGCTGGAATTTTGACAAGATTGCATTGAATCTATAGACCAATTGGAGTATTGTCATCCTCACAGTATTAGATCTTCCAATCCATGAATGTGGATTTCATTTATTTAGATCTTCTTTCATTTCTCTCTACAGTGTTTCATAATTTTCAGAGTATAAGTTTTGCACTTTTTTTGTTAAATTTATTCTTAAGCATTTTACTTGTTTTGATGCTCTTGTAAATGGAACTGCTTTCTTAGTATATTTTTGACTTACTCATTGCTACTATATAAAAATAATTGATTTTGTATATGGATAAAAAGTTTAAACTTTTCTGTTTCTGAAATTATTTAATTCATATTATTTTATATCTTACTAATTTTACCATTACATGAATTATGCCTTTTCTTACAGCTGCTGGAAAGTTATATCATAATAGATTAATGAAGAGTGTGAAGTCTGTCAAAAGTAAGTAAGAAACAAAATTTTAAGGCATATTATCTAGATTCTCTAGATTTATATTATCAAAGTTCTTCAGACATATCTGCTACTGCTGCTACTGCTCCTAAGTCTCTTCAGTCATGTCCGACTCTGTGCAACCCCATAGACAGCAGCCCACCAGGCTCCCCTGTCCCTGGGATTCTCCAGGCAAGAACACTGGAGTGGGTTGCCATTTCCTTCTCCAATGCATGAAAGTGAAAAGTGAAAGTGAAGTCGCTCAGTCGTGTCCAACTCTTAGCGACCTTGTGGACTGCAGCCTACCAGGCTCCTCTGTCCATGGGATTTTCCAGGCAAGAGTACTGGAGTGGGTTGCCATTGCCTTCTCCATCATATCATTCAAGTATAAATCTTGTCTTTATATAATTTGTAATTGATGATTCTTTTAGCATGACTATATTCTGTCTGTTATTAACATACAATTTCTCTTAGCAGCAAGTCCACTATAGTCTTAGTTTCTTTTCAACTTCTTATCAAAAGGAAAAATTTACCCCAACCAAAAAAAAAAAACAGCTAACCATTATTAAAGAGCAGTGGTCAACTGCACTGATAATTCACATATCAAGTCAGTAAACAGAAATAGCCCTACCTTTTGTGTAGAGGAATTAAGTTGTGGCCTGCAGTTCTACTTATTTAAAACCCTTAACACTGTTTTACTATGTATGCTTGTCACCAAGAATAGATAAAGGAAATATAATTCTGACTCTTATACTGACTTTCTATTTGGATCTTCAAGTGGACACATTTGTTTGGGGTTTCAGCCTTTTTGAAATAAAATGATAATAAAATCATATTATCTCTTTTGTTTTACTATGTGGTCATTAAAGTTAATACTAATAACACCTTTTAAATATTTTCCTTGTTTTGCTATTATATGACTTTTTTAAAAATGTTGCTTTATTGTCTCTGTCCTAAGAGGGGAAGATTAAAAAGAATAATCTCCATAAGAGTTTGGAAAATATGGGAGTCAAGCTCACAGAAGAAGAATTTGCTAAACTGTCAAAAAAGCTACAAGTTGATGGTGAGCACTAGAGATATTCTTAGGGCATTTTTTCCCATTATCTTCTATGTGATATCCTTAAAGAATAATTATAATTGGTGCCAGATGAATACTTAAAAGCTTAGAGGAGAGCTCAACATTAAAGTGAGAGTAACCTAAAATTAATCTAGAATCAGCATCATCCCTCCCTATAGTGTTAGTCGCTCAGTCGTGCCCGACTCTTTGTGACCCCATGGACTGCAGTCCACTAGGCTCCTCTGTCCATGATTTTTTCCAGGCAAGGATACTGGAGTGGGTTGCCATTTCCTTCTCCAGGGGATCATCCCAACCCAGGGATCGAACCTGGGTGTCCTGCACTGCAGGCAGATTCTTTACTGACTGAGCTACAAGGGAAGCTCGCTTCGGCAGCACATATATTAAAAAAAATCTTTCCCTATGGATACCCAGAATTTCAAGGGGTTAGCAGGATCATTAGCATTAATAGATCTACATTTTATTTAAAAATTTGGGAGAGTTATCAATATAAATAAGTCAACAGAATCCAGAAGAGGTGGCAAGAATACACAGAAGAACTGTACAAAAAAGATCTTCACAACCCAGATAATCATGATGATGTGATCAGTAATCTAAAGCCAGACATCGTGGAATGTGAAGTCAAGTGGGCCTTAGAAAGCATCACTATGAACAAAACTAGTGGAGGTGATGGCATTCCAACTGAGCTGTTTCAAATCCTGAAAGATGATGCTGTGAAAGTGCTGCACTCAATATGCCAGCAAATTTGGAAAACTCAGCAGTGGCCACAGGACTGGAAAAGGTCAGTTTTCATTCCAATTCCAAAGAAAGGCAATGCCAAAGAATGCTCAAACTACCACACAATTGCACTCATCTCACATGCTAGTAAAGTAATGCTCAAAATTCTCCAAGCCAGGCTTCAGCAATATGTGAACCGTGAACTCCCTGATGTTCAAGCTGGTTTTAGAACAGGCAGAGGAACCAGAGATCAAATTGCCAACATCNATGGTGTGATCACTCACCTAGAGCCAGATATCCTGGAATATGAAGTCAAGTGGGCCTTAGGAAGCATCATGGCAAACAAAGCTAGTGGAAGTGATGGAATTCCAGCTGATCTATTTGAAATCCTAAAAGATGATGCTGTGAAAGTGCTGCACTCAACATGCAAGCAAATTTGGAAGACTCAGCAGTGGCCACATGACTGGAAATGGTCAGTTTTCATTCTAATCCCAAAGAAGAGCAACGTCAAAGAATGTTCAAACTACTGCACAATTGCACTCATCTCACATGCTAGAAAGGTGTGCTCTAAATCCTTCAAACTAGGCTTCAATAGCATGTGAACTGAGAACTTCCAGATGTTTTAATATGGAAATGCAGATGTTTAATCTTTTAAGCATAAACGTTTTAAGTTTAATCTTTTAATATCTTTTAAGGATAAATGATGTTTAATCTTATATGCAGATGTTTATAATGTATTTATAAAAGGCATAGGAATCAGAGATCACATTGCCAATGTGCTGGATCATAGATAAAGCAAGAGAATTCCAGTAAATTATCTACTTCTGCTTCATTGACTATGCTAATGCCTTTGACTGTTTGGATCACAACACACTTTGGAAAATTCTGAAAGAGATGGAAATACCAGACCACCTTACCTCCTTCCTGAGAAATCGTCTATGCATGTCAAAAGCAACAGTTAGAATCAGACGTGGAACAATGGACTGGTTCAAACCTGCAAAAGGAGTATGACAAGGCTGTATATTGTCACACTGCTCATTTACTTATCTGCAGAGTACATCATATGAAATGTTGGCCTGGATGAAGCACAAGCTGGGAGAAATAATGACAGCCTCAGGTATGCAGATGACACCACCTTTTTGGCAGAAAGTGAAGAGGAACTAAAGAGCCTCTTGATGAAAGTGAAAGAGGAGAGTGAAATATATAGCTTAAATCTCAACATTCAAAAAACTATGATCATGGCATCCGGTCTGATCACTTCATGACAAATAGTTGGGAAAAAAATGGAAACAGTGACAGACTATATTTTCTTGGGCTTCAAAATCATTGTGGATGGTAACTGCAGACATGAAGTTAAAAGACTCTTGCCCCTTGAAAGAAAAGCTACAAAAAACCTCGACAGCATATTTAAAAGCAGAGACATTAGTTTGCCAACAAAGATCAGTGTAGTCAAAGCTTTGGTTTTCCAGTAATCGTGTACATATATGAGATTTAGACCATAAAGAATGCTGATCCCCAATGAACTGATGCTTTTAAACTATGGTGCAGAAGAAGATTCTTGATAATCCTTTAGGCAGCAAGGAGATCAAATTAGTCAATCCTAAAGGAAATCAACCCTGAATATTCATTGGAGGGACTGATGTTAAGGCTGAAACTCTAATACTTGGCCACCTTATTTGGAGAGCCAATTAATGATAAAGACCCTCATGCTGGGAAAGATTGGAGGCTAGAAGAGAAGAGGGTGGCAGAAAATGAGATGCTTAGATAGCATCACCAGCACTATTAACATGAATTTGAGCAAACTTCAAGAATAGGAAGGACAGAGGTATCTGACTCCTGCAGTTCATTGGGTCGCAAAGACTTGGACATGACTTAGCAACTGACAACAGCAACTAAAGATTTATTGTTATTTTGGTGATCACCCTTTCCTGATTCTTCATGATCTTTTTTTTTTCTTTGTGTAGGTGTCTATTGATTAATTAATGAATAGGCCCTCTTTCACTGTTTATAGACTGATTTTGGGTAAGGGCATGCTTTAATGTACTGGAGGTTGCCAGTTGTGTAATTATGTGTCATCACTGTGTTTGGTTGGGTGTGATGTGTCTTCAGCTCAGGCTGCTGGCACCCATAGTGGTGACAATTGTGTGGTCTATGGTGAATGTTTCATGGGATCCTCAGTATCTGTAAGAGATGGTGGAATCCTCAGCAGCACCTCTATGTCCAGTAAGTAGGGAGAAGTCAGGCATATGTGGTGACTAAAGATAGTAGCCCACACTCATCTGTGGATACCTACTGCAAGTGCCTATCAATGGCAGGGGTAGCTGCCAATACACACATAGTATTATGGCCCAGTATATGTGGCATAGGCTAGAGTCAACTACAGACTCATTGGAAGCTATGGGGATCCTGGATGTCTGCATGCTCTTCCTGTGGGTGTCCACTCTCCCTTTGGGTGTGTGCTCTTTACTGAAGTTTAAGGATGGATGGGGGCCAAGATGATAATGTGCAGGTGCACAGATGGAGTGGTATCCTTGAGCATGGTGGTGAAGACATTCAGGTGGTTGAGATTGGTTTCTGCCTTTGTTCAGCTACAGAGGCCTGAGATGGCTACTGTTTTTGGTTCAGGGAACTGATGGATGAGGCAGGCAGGGAGCTAGAAGGATCCAGGTGACTGACAGTCACAAAGGTGAATACATATGGGGAGAAAACTGGTGAAATCTGTAGATTGTCTGCAGAAGCTATGCCAGCAATTGATTGCATCAGTGGTGAAATCTCCTGAGTTTGTCTGCTGAACTGGTCCCTATGAACTGCAATTAATTGTGTTGCATGGCTGCTTTTCATAGCTCCTGCTTTTCTTTCTTTTTCCTGGCCATCTATGTATGTCTCAGCTTTGCCTATCTGGGTGGGCTGAATCCAAAGTGGGACCGTTGGCCATACACTGAATTGCTGGANGGACCACTCTCTGGATTTTTCTCATACTTATTTTATTCTTCCTTCTCTGTTTCCTTCACCACCTTCTCTTCTTTCAGCAGCCTCTTAAACACTTGGATTCTCAAGATTCCCTCATCAATTTAATAGTCATTACACTTTTATACATTCTATGAAAGACTTTTTCCACTTCCATGATATCAACTCAGAAAAAATTTTAATTACCCCTGTGTAATGAATTCTTCCACATCTTTATCTTTAGGTCCAACCTGTCACATCAGACTTCTTTATTTTGATGTTCCCTTAGAAGTATTTTTTAATCTTAATAACCGAAAGCAAATTTTCTTCCTTAATAAGTTAACTACTGCCTGTGCCTTATTTTTTATAGTATGATCAGTCCAATCATCTATCTTTATAACTTTACTGGTACTTTTTTTCCTTAAGTCTTATTTGGAATACACTATTATACAATAAGTCATAGTAATTTTTCAATCCTCAGAATTTCTCAGATTTATCCTTGACTCTCAACATGTGAATTTGCTGCCTGAGCTTAGCCCTTTTTCATCTCTAGTTTGGAGATAACAACAGCATCCTAATTAGTCCCTCAATCTACATTCTTATCTCCTTCAAATTTATTCTCTATTTACCTGGTAAAATGGTGCATCAAATCAAATTAAGACCATATCACTCACCTCTTACAACTCTTTATTTATTCCTACAACCCAAAAGGTGAATGCTAATGTCATTATGACAGTTTACAAAGACTCTCAATCTCAACTTGCCTCTCTGGCCTAATCGCTCTTTCCTCACCTTGCATTTTATCTTCCAGCCATCCTAGATTGCTCATACATAGCATGTTATCCCAGACCCATTTTGCTTTTCATAGTGGTTCTCAAGCTTGAGTGTGTATAAGAATTTCTCAGACTTGCTGCTGCTGCTACTGCTAAGTCGCTTCAGTCGTGTCCGACTCTATGCGACCCCATAGACGGCAGCTCACCAGGCTTCCCCATCCCTGGGATTCTCCAGGCAAGAACACTGCAGTGGGTTGCCATTTCCTTCTCCAATGCATGAAAGTGAAAAGTGAAAGTGAAGTCGCTCAGTCGTGTCCGACTCTTAGCGACCCCATGGACTGCAGCCTACCAGGCTCCTCCATCCATGGGATTCTCCAGGCAAGAGTACTGGAGTGGGGTGCCATTGCCTTCTCTCTCTCAGACTTGATCAACCACAAATTCCTAGGCCACATACTCAGAGTTTCTAATTCAGTAGGTCTGAGATGGGGCCCTAGAATTCACATTTCTAACAAGTTCCCACATGATGCCAATGTAGCTGGTCTAGAAACCAGATACTTCAAGTATCACAGTATTAACTTATCTCCTACTTGTTAAAAACCCTTTCTCCTTCTCCTGCTTCTGATTATCTCCTGCTAATTACTTTACTCATCTCAGATATTAACCTCCACATGCTGCCTTCACTGAATGCTCCAGGCTTGATTAGGGCCTCAGTCAAATCTTTGGCAGTACCGGAATATCAGGTCAGCATCAAGGAAATCTTGATAATTATACTTATAAAACAGAAGGGCTCCCCAAAAGCCTGGGTTGAGTATCTTTTCTCTGGCCCAGAGTTTATGATCTCTAAAAAACTTTGTTAATATGACATAAATCTTCAAAATCTCAAAATTTAAAGGAGTGTTCATTTAAATTTTGATATGAGCCTAATTTAGCTGACCTTATTATACTATATGAGTAATTTATATCTATTTCCTAAGGTAATACCATTATTATATTTTTTTTGGACTTGTAGCAAATGGAAATGTTGATCTGCATAATGTGATGGAAGAAGTAAAAGTCATTACAGGTGAGTATAAAGTCACTATAAACCTAAGATTGGTACAGTAATTATATTTTGCCATTAATAATAATTGTCATGTTGATTCTGCATTATACTGCTTAATGTAAATATTTGTCTAGAGTTGGACTTAGTGGTACCTATGTTTCAGTATTAAAATTTTATTGTCATGTCTTGGTAGAAAAACTAATTCTCTAGAGTAGTTCTCATAAATGTTTTCTCTTGGTTAGTACAGGAAAGAAAAAAAATCAAGTTTTGCTTCAAATTCACCTAACTGGTACCCCAATTCTCCTGAATTTCTAGTCTCATGAAATTGGGCCATTCCTACTTACTAGAGGTTTGGAGCTTTGTTCCTTTCCCCAAAAACTATGTAGAAGCCTCAACTGAGGCAAATACTTTGAAAGACAGTACTTTCCCTTCCTGGCTACTGGACCTATAACAGATTCAAGTCTCAGCTTGACCCAACTGAAGAAGTGCTGACCCTTCTCAAGGATAAAGAGATTATTCATAGAAGGAACTGCAATACTTGGCTGATATGTACTGGCAAGGACTAGGACAGCATTTCTGGGAGAAGATCTTCAAGTATAGCCCAGAATAGAGTGTGGAAAAATGAGGCTGAGGCTGGCTAGGAAGAGTTTGTTGATGTGGGTGCTTGTTCCTATAAGTCCAGTTTTTGTAGTCCCAGCCCAAACTACTTGGGGTGGACAGTAAACTTCTGGGTTGGCTCCTAGGAGCTTGGAAGACAATAGCCCACATCAAATTAGGTGAAAATGCCAGAACTGCCTTGATACTATGCTGAGGAGAGAACAAAAAGTTCAAATAAGTTGGGTATACCAGAATAAATCTATTATGTAAGACCTGAAGATCCATCAAATAACTATATTCCTCAAGAGGGTCTATGGAACACTATCTTTAATGAGGCAATAAGTATATTCATCCAAATGTCCCTACCACAAGTCTCAGTGTCCAACTCCCTGTTGGAGCCATGACTGTGGTAGAGCAGACTTTCCAAGACTGCACATTCAGCTTTCCCCGAGGTTCTGCCATTCTGACCATCAGGTACTGATCGTGGTCTTCAACACTGTCTCCTCAAATAGGAGATGAGAGCCTCTTAAACCGCTGCCATGGAAGCCTGCCCTTTACACATGCCTCAAGTTACTAAGCAACAACCATCCAATTACATTGTAAAATTAAAATTTACTCATATTTCTCAAACATTAGAGAATATTATTTGAGCCATTATATCCCCTTCCACCTGTATGTGTTTTTTTGTTCAAAAATTTTTAATAAATAATAAATTTATTTGTTTTAATTGGAGGCTAATTATTTTACAATATTGTATTGGTTTTACAATCAGTTCTCCAAAGGTGAACATCTCAGCAGTTTCAACAATACAATGTGTTACGGGTTCCCAGGTGGCTCAGTGGTAAGAATTGGCCTATCAATACAGGAGATGTGGGTTCAATCCCTGGGTCAGGAAGATCCCCTGGAGGAAGAAATGGCAACCCACTCTAGTATTCTTGCTAGGAAAATCCCATGGACTAGAGAAGCCTGGTGGGCTACAGTGCCCTAGGTTGCAAAGAGTTGGAAATGACTTAGCATGCACATACACATGCATGTGTTAGGGATTATTACCCTTTCCCTTACACCATCAATGGAATCTTTGTTATAACCTATCCAGCAAGGCATACACCACCTTATGGTCTGCTTCTGAGGACCACTTCCAAAGCCAAGTGTCCTAAATTTGGTTTTCAGAAGCAGAACCTGAGACTATTATTTATGTGCAAGTGAATTGTTACAGAAGAGTTACCAAAGAAAACTTACATAAGGGGAAAGAAGTCAAGTAAAAGCCCCATCTTAGACAAAGTCTTGATACCTTCAAAATAACTCCACTGAAGATCTCTGTAAATTACACCACAGAGTTGTCCCAATCGAGAGCTTTCACACTTTCCCTCAGTCAGTCGTTGGCTGACCCAGCCACGCTTTCTTTGTTTTCTGTACAAGAGAGAAAAGCAGTCTTCAGTAGCATGAGGGTAGTCTTACAAACAAAAGCTACAGGTGCTACTTGTTGGGAGCAAAACCACACCATGGCTAGGGATGCTCAAAAATGGTAAAAAGGATCTGAGAGATGTGCACAGAACACAGGGACTACAAAAACTAAGAAACATGTAAGCCTACCCATGATTCAAGTGAGAACTCTGTGTTTAGTTATGAGACACAAGAGGAAAATGCAATGGTTATGTACTAGAAGACAGAGAAAAAAGGAAAAATCATGGAGAAGAGAAGGAAAAGAATGAGATGAGTATGTTTAATATTGATAAACCACCAGCTCCTCTGTAGATTTGCTGTCAGTTCACTTCAGTCACTCAGTCGTGTCTGTCTCTTTGTGACCCCATGGACTGCAGCACGCCAGGCTTCCCTGTCCATCACCAACTCCCAGAGCTTACACAAACTCATGTCCATCGATTTGGTGATGCCAACCATCTCATCTTCTGTTGTTCCCTTCTTCTCCTGCCTTCAATCTTTTCCAGCATCAGTGTCTTTTCCAATGGGTCAGTTCTTCTCATCAGGTGGCCAAAATACTGAAGTTTCAGCTTCAGCATCAGTCCTTTCAATGAATATTCAGAACTGATTTCCTTTAGGATGGACTGGTTAGATCTCCTTGCAGTCCAAGAGACTCTCAACAGTATTCTCCAACACCACAGTTCAAAAGCATCAGTTCTTTGGTGCTCATCTTTCTTTATAGTCCAACTCTCATATCCATGCATGACTACTGGAAAAACCATAACTTTGACTAGATGGACATTTGTTGGCAAAGTAATGTCTCTGCTTCTTAATATGCTGTCTAGGTTGGTCATAGCTTTTCTTCCAAGGGGCAAGCATTTTTAAATTTCATGGCAGCAGTCATCATCTGCAGTGATTTTGGAGCCCAGGAAAATATAAGTCTCTTACTGTTTCCATTTTTTCCCCACCTATTTGCCATACTTTTGCTATACTTTTTCCAGTTTTAACTGAAAAACTTTTTAATGAATATAATTTTTGAAGTTTTTCCTTTGTTACTCACATAATGGATTATCACATCACTTTATCTATAACCTGCATTGAGACTTTTTTTAAAGCTTCCAGAAAGTCCAATCAAAAATTTGGTATATTGGTTATTTATATTGACATGTATAATCTACAGGATATATATTAACTAACCAAAGCAAGATGTAGAATCATCAATATAGAAAGTTACATTTTATGTAAGGAAGGAGAGGAAATAAGAACCTACATGTTTATTTTTGCAAAATCAATCTGAAACATATATCAGAAAGTAAGTTTAAAAAATAGTTCACTTGTAGGGGATTCAGGAAACATTGTGAAGGGGCTAGAAGGAAGTCTGAGTATATTTCTTATTTAGTTTTAACTTAAAAATCCGTAAATATTTTTAAAAATCAAATATTTAAGAAAAATAAACTTTAAAATTGAAAATAAACTGAAACACATGAGTCTAATTATATAACAAAGTGGTAATAGAATATGTGAAAGTGAAAGTCGTTCAGTCATGTCTGACTCTTTGCAACCCTATGGACTATACAGTCCATGGAATTCTCCAGGCCAGAATACTGGAGTGGGTAGCCTTTCCCTTCTCCATGTGATCTTCCCAACCCAGGGATTGAACTAAGGTCTCCTGCATTGCAAGTGGATTCTTTACCAACTGAGCTATCAGGGAAGCCCAATAGAATGATATAGGGATGCTGGGGTCCAGCCCCCACAGGATCCAGGGAGATCCCTCAGGAGAAATGGCGTTGGTGAATGATTTAGAGAGAGAGAAAGAAAGAATGTTGCAGATAAGAAAATAGAGGAGAGAAAGAGGCTGATATTAATGCAGAGAGCCTCTATGCTCCAAGGGATCAACCTGAAAAAGAGAGTAAGAGAGAGAAAAAAAGAAAGACATGGGGTGACCAAGCTTCGGTAAGCTAGGCCCCTTACTTTATTTTCAAAAGGGACCTTTATACCTTGACTTGTACATAGAGGGAAATGAAAGATGTAAGGTCATGCAGAATCAGCTCAAATACTCCAGCAGTTTTGCCCTTATCAAAAAGCCAGGTTTTTTTCTGCATACCTTTCCCACAAATGATGTTGTGTACATTATCTTCTGGCCTTGCAGGCCTGTGGACATTTTATGACCCTCTTTTGATAAATGCTGCTCAACCAGAAAACTTATTTTCCCTCAAAGTGTTTTTTTCTTTATATTTCTAATCTATGTCAGCCTCAGAAAATGCTAAACAGAGTTACATTTCTCATGGAGCAAAGGTACAGCGAGTTACAAGAAAGAACCAATTAGTTCAAAGGTCTGATGTGGTTAATTTCAAGGCTACACTTGTTTTTCTTACATTCCAACTCTGTTAACTAATGTACTCCCAGGTGCACAGTAGATAAGAGATATGGGAACTTAGCAACAAGCATTGGCCCAATAATGAAATCTTACACCAGCACTACTCTAATAGTTTTTAACTCTTTGAAAGGCTCTATGTTTTAGGCTTCCTGTGCCTCTCACAGCTGGGAGGCTGTGCACAATCATATGCGTAGCTGCAAGAGTCTGGATTAACCTGCCAAGCAAGCTAGAATGCTAATAGAGGGGGTTTGATTTGAAATATTCCTCTCATGTCCAGGAGACTTATTAGCTAGAGCCCTAAGTTGATTTTCTCCAGAGAAAGCTGGTCAGGGATAGCCCCCTGTTAATGTCAGGAGAGTTGGTGAAAGGCACAAAATAGTAAGACAGACAGATTCTCGTTTGGGGGTAGATGCTTGAGCTGGTCTAGGGAGCCCCCCGAGTCCTGAAGCCTAGCTTATCAGGTCTTTTCTGCATGACCTTGTCATGGGTGGGATGGCCCGTGCTGACTCCCAGCATAGGGAAACTAGTTATTTCAAGTGATTTCTGAAATGCATTACTATGATTGAACAGTGAAATATATACTAACTACAGAAAGGACTTCAAAGGAATCTTAAACTTTATTCAATAGTTTTATCATTAATAATAATATTGAAATTTAATATATTGTGACTAATATAGGTAAAAGCAGATTAAAACAAATAAATATGTTAATATTCTTAGAAACTAACATGTCTCAGTTTCAGAGAAAAGAGGTACAAATATACAATCAAGAAGTTAGGAAAAATCCTGCAACTGTAAGTTTGGATCACTGTGAATTCATGGGTTTTTTTTTTTTTATCCTGTTTATTTTAAAGATTAATTTCCTGTATTTTCCTTGAAAGAAAAGGACCTAGAAACAATCAC
This sequence comes from Oreotragus oreotragus, assembly GCA_006410675.1. Classification (NCBI taxonomy): domain Eukaryota; kingdom Metazoa; phylum Chordata; class Mammalia; order Artiodactyla; family Bovidae; genus Oreotragus; species Oreotragus oreotragus. The sequence goes on from SJYX01011180.1 coordinate 750,877, forward strand.
ATCTTAATTTCAATGATCATTGTTTATGAATAAAATTTCTACTAAAAGGAACCCCAGAACTCCTTGGAGAAATTCTGCTTCCAGGTCTGGGATAGGAAAAGTACAGAGTAGGCATGGGGTATCTTTTTTCTGAAAGCAAGGTAGTATTTAACGTGTTCATGTCAAAAGAAACAGGAGTAGACTCCTGCTGGTCACACTGGGGAGAACTTGAGCATGAGAAGGAAGGAAGGTTTTGCCATATTTCAACATGAATCTGCCACAGGTGTACACGTGTTCCCAATCCTGAACCCCCTTCCCACCTCTGTCCCCCTTCCATCCCTCTGGGTCATCCCAGTGCACCAGCCCCAAGCATCCTGTATCCTGCATCGAACCTAGACTGGCGGTTGATCTCTTACATGATATTATACATGTTTCAATGCCATTCTCCCAAATCATCCCGCCCTCTCCCTCTCCCACAGAGTCCAAAAGACTGTTCTATACATCTGTGTCTCTTTTGCTGTCTTGCATACAGGGTTATCGTTGCCATCTTTCTAAATTCCATATATATGCATTAGTATATTGTATTGGTGTTTTTCTTTCTGGCTTACTTCACTCTGTATAATCGGCTCCAGTTTCATCCACCTCATTAGAACTGATTCTAAAGTAAAAAAATAATAACAAAAAAAAGAAAAAGAAAGAAAGAAGGAGGGAGGGGAGAAAGAACATGATGCCAAATAGTGTAAAGTATCTTAAACGTGAGCCAGAAGTCATAAGAAAGCAGTTGAATATGAGATTCTCATTTGGCTTTACACCATTATCTAATCACTTCATTATGAATCTCACCACTCCTTGTTTATATAGATTCCATGTCATTAAAAAAAAAACAGATTTATTTTTATTTAACAAGGTAATCAACCATGTTGCTTAGAAATGTATCCCACACTCTCATCATTTATTTGGGGGAGGAAATAGTTATTGCAAAAAAGAAAAAGATGAACTATTTATACAGGAATTTCAGTTAACTGTTATATGATATCTCTGAGATTAAATGACAAAAAAATTAAATGTTTTGTATGGTGCCTGGTACCAAAAAAAAAAAATTCTCCATAAAGATTAGCTATCATTATCATTAGTAGTAATAGTGAAATCTTTTTTCTTCTAGTTTTACTGAGATATAATTGACATAGAATTACTGTATAAGTTTGTGTTCAGCATAATGATTTGACTTACATACATCAAGAAATGGTTACCACAGTAAGTTTAGTGAACATCTATCATCTCATGTAGTTATAAAATAAAGAAAATAGAAAAAATTTCCTTGTGATCAGAAGTTTTAAGCATTCTTAGCAATTTTCATGTATAACATTCAGTAATGTTAACTATGGGCTTCCCTGGTAGCTCAGTTGGTAAAGAATCCACCTGCAATGCAGGAGAGCCCAGTTCAATTCCCTGGGAAGATTCTCTGGAGAAAGGATAGGCTACCCACTCCAATATTCTTGGATTTTACTGATGGCTCAGGCAGAACTAGAATCCTCCTGCAAGGCAGGAGACCTGGGTTCGATCCCTGGGTTGGGAAGATCCCCTGGAGAAGGGCATGGCAACCTACTCCTGTATTCCTGCCTGGAGAAGCCCCATGGACAGAGGGCTACAGTCCATGGGATCATAAAAAGTTGGACATGACTGAGCAACTAAGCAAAGCACACAGTGCTAACTATTAGAGTAGGAAATGGCATCCCATTCCAGTATCCTTGTTTGGAGAATCCCATGGACAGAGGAATCTGGTGGGCTACAGTGCTCATTATATTTATCATATTGCACATTACATCCCTCATACTTGCTGCTGCTACTGCTGCTAAGTCACTACAGTCGTGTCCAACTCTGTGTTACCCCATAGACGGCAGCCCACCAGGCTCCCCCATCCCTGGGATTCTCCAGGCAAGAATACTGGAGTGGGTTGCCATTTCCTTCTTCAATGCATGAAAGAGAAAAGTGAAAGTGAAGTCGCTCGGTCTGTCCGACTGTTAGCGACCCCATGGACTGCAGCCCACCAGGCTACTCTGTCCATTGGATTTTCCAGGCAAGAGTACTGGGGTGGAGTGCCATTGCCTTCCCAGTGATGAGTAAAAGAGGAGAGTGAAAAAGTTGGCTTAAAGCTCAACATTCAGAAAACAAAGATCATGGCAT
>SJYX01011180.1:753231-772496 GCA_006410675.1 Oreotragus oreotragus
AAATCACTGCAGATGGTGACTGCAGCCATGAAATTAAAAGACACTTACTCCTTGGAAGAAAAGTTATGACCAACCTAGATAGTATATTCAAAAGCAGAGACATTACTTTGCCGACTAAGGTCCGTCTAGTCAAGGCTATGCTTTTTACTGTGGTCATGTATGGATGTGAGAGTTGGACTATGAAGAAGGCTGAGCGCTGAAGAATTGATGCTTTTGAACTGTGGTGTTGGAGAAGACTCTTGAGAGTCCCTTGGACTGCAAGGAGATCCAACGAGTCCATTCTGAAGGAGATCAGCCCTGGGATTTCTTTGGAAGGACTGATGCTAAAGCTGAAACTCCAGTACTTTGGCCACCTCATGCGAAGAGTTGACTCATTGGAGAAGACTCTGATGCTGGGAGGGATTGGGGGCAGGAGGAGAAGGGGACGACCGAGGATGAGATGGCTGGATGGCATCACAGACTCGATGGACATGAGTCTGAGTGAACTCCGAGAGATGGTGATGGATAGGGAGGCCTGGCGTGCTGCGATTCATGGGGTCACAAAGAGTCGGACATGACTGAGTGACTGAACTGAACTGAACTGAACTGAATATTCCATTCCATATATATATACACCACATCTTCTTATCCAATCATCTCTTGATGGGCGCTTAGGTTGCTTATATATCTTGGCTATTGTAAATTTGTAAATAATGCTGCAGTGAACATGGGGGTGCATTCATCTTTTCTAAGTAGTGTCCATTTTCTTTGGATAAATAACCAAGAGTTAGAATAGCAAGATCATATACTAATTCTATTTTAAATTTTTTGATGACTCTGCATGCTGTTCTCCACAATGGCTGCACAAAATTATATTGCTGCCAACAGTGTACAAGGGTTCACTTTTCTCTACATTCTCTCTAACACTTGTTATTTATCTCTTTGATAATAGGCTTTCCAACAGGTGTAAGGTGATAGCTCATTGTGGTTTTGATTTACATTTCCCTGTTGATTAGTGATATTGAGCATGTTCTCATACACCTGTTAGCCATCTGTGTGTCTTGATTACAAAACTGTCTGCTCAGAGCCTCTGTTCAGTTTTTTTAATTTGATTTTTTTTTTTTTTAGTGTTGAGTTGTTTGAGTTCTTTGTGTATTTTGGATATTAACTCCTTATTGGATATATTGTTTGCAGAATCATCTCCCACGATGGCCTTTTCATTTTGTTGATAATTTTTCTTTGCTGTGCAGAAACCTTTTTGTTTAACATAGTCCCATTTGTATACTTTTGCTTATTTTTTTCCTTTTTTGCTTATATTTTTGTCTCCCTTATTTGAAGAGACAGATCTGAAAAGATACTGTTGAAACTTTATGTTGAAGAGCTTATTGCCTGTGTTTTCTTCTAGAAGTTTTATGGTTTCAGGCCTTACATTTAAGCCTTTAATCCATTTTGAATTTATTTGTGTACATAGTGTGAAACAGTAGTCCAGTTTGATTCTTTTGCATGTTTTCCCAACACCATCTGTTGAAGAAATTGTATTGCTCCTGTTTTATATTCTTCCCTCCTTTGTCATAGATTACTCAGTCATATAAGTGAGAGTTCATTTCTGGGTTCTCTATTCTGTCCCATTGATTTATGAATCCATTATTGTGCCAGTACCTTGTCATTTTGACTACTGTAGCTTTGTAGTATACTTTGAAATAAGGAAATGTGATACCTCCAGTTTTATCCTTCCTCAAAATTGTTTTGACTTACTGGTCTTTTGTGATTCCATGCAAATTTTAAAATTATTTGTTCTAGTTCAGTGAAAAAATGTCCTTGGTATTTTGATATATACCTTGATATGTGTCCTTGGTAATTTGATAGGGATTGCATTGAATCTATAGATTGCATTGGGTAATATAACCATTTTGACAACATTGACTCTTCCAATCCACAAACACAGTATATCTGCCCATCTATTTATGTATCTTCAGTTTCTTTGATCAGTATCTGATAGTTTTCCAAATACAAGTCTTTTACCTCTTTAGTTAGATTTATTTGTAGGTATTTTATTCCTTTTGATGCAGTGGTAAATGGGATTACTTTCTTAATTTCTCTTTCTGATACTGTTTTCAGCATATAGAAATGCAATAGATTTCTGTAGATTAATTTTGTATCCTATAACTTTACAGAATTCATTGATGAGGTCTAGCAGTTTTTTGGTGATGTCACTGGAATTTTCTATGTATAGTACATGTCTTTTGCAAGCAGTGACATTTTACTTCTTCCTTTCCAACTTAGATTTCTTCTATTTTCTTTTTGTTGTCTGATTGCAGTGACTAGGACTTCCAATACTTTTGTTCAATAAAAGTAGTGAGAGTGGTCATCCTTGTCTTGTACCTAATCTTAGCTTTCAGCTTTTTCACTGTTGGGAATGATGTTAGCTGTGGGCTTGTCATGTGCTGTGCTTAGTCACTCAGTTGTGTCTGACTCTTTGCAATCCCCATAAACTATAGCCCACCTGGCTCATCTGTCCATGGGGATTCTCCAGGCAAGAATACTGGAGTGGGTTGCCATGCCCTCCTCCAGGGGATCTTCCCAACCCAGGGATCAAACCCAGGTCTCCTACATTGCAGGTGGATTCTTTACCATCTGAACCACCAAGGAAGCCCATGAATACTGGAGTGGGTAGACTATCCCTTCTCTAGGGATCCTTCCCAGTCCAGGAGTAGAACCAGGGTCACCTGCATTGCAGATGGAATTTTTTTACCAGCTGAGCTGGTAAAACCACAGAAGCCTGGGTTTGTCATATATAACCATTATTATCTTGAGCTATGTTTCTGCTATAGCTACTTTGTAGAGAGTTTTTATCACAAATAAATGTTAATTTTTTCAGAATCTTTCTCTGCATTTATTGAGATGCTCATATGATTTTTACTCTTCAGTTTGTTAATGTGGTATATCATATGATTAGTTTGCAGATATTGAACCATTCTTACATTCCAGGGATAAATCCCATTTGACCATAGTGTATAATCCTTTTAATATATTGCTGAGCTTGGATTGCTAATATTTTGTTGAGGATTTTTGCATCTATGTTCATAAGTGATACTGACTTAAAATTTTCTTTCTTGTGTGATATCTTTGTCTGGTTTTGGTATGATGGTGATACTAGCCTTGTAGAATGAGTTCAGAAGCACTCCTTCCTCCATAAGTTTTTGGATGGTTTGAGAAGGATAGGTGTTAACTCTTCTCTGAATGTTTGGTAAAATTCACCTGCAAAGTCATCTGGTCCTAGATTTTTGTTTGTTGGGAGTTTTTTTTAAATTACTGATTAATTTCATTATTGGTAATTGGGCTGTTCTTATTTTTATTTCTTCCTGGTTCATTATTGGAAGATTAGACTGTATGTTTCTAGGAGTTTATCCATTTCTTCTAGATCATTCATTTTATTGGTGTGTAACTATTTGTAGTAATTTCATATGATCTTTTGTATTTTTCTGCTATCTGTTGTAACTTTTCCTTTATCATTTCTGATTTTATTGGTTGGGGCCTTCTCTTTTATTCTTGATGAATCTGACTAAAGATTTATCAGCTTGTTGTTTTTCAATGAATTAACTCTTAGTTTCAGGGGCCAGGACCCCTCACACCTTGGGGAGAACCTCTACAATTGTATTTATCATCCAGTTGTGGATCTCCCATTCAGGAGTATGAATCTTAACTTTGCTACATCTCTGCCCCTCCAACCCATCTTATTGTGAGTTCCTTCTTTATATCTATAATTGTAGAACATCTTTTCTGCTCATCTTCCAATGTTTCTCATCAATAATTGCTCCGTAAAATTCTGAAAGAAATGGGAATACCAGACCACCTAACCTGCCTCTTGAGAAATCTGTATGCAAGTCAGGAAGCAACAGTTAGAACTGCACATGGAACAACAGACTGGTTCCAAATAGGAAAAGGAGTACGTCAAGGCTGTATATTGTCTCCCTGCTTATTTAACTTATATGCAGAGTACATCATGAAAAACGCTGGAATGGAAGAAACACAAGCTGGAATCAAGATTGCCGGGAGAAATATCAATAACCTCAGATATGCTGATGACACCACCCTTATGGCAGAAAGTGAGGAGGAGCTAAAAAGCCTCTTGATGAAAGTGAAGGAGGAGAGCAAAAAAGTTGGCTTAAGGCTCAACATTCAGAAAACGAAGATCATGGCATCCGGTCCCATCACTTCATGGGAAATAGATGGGGAAACAGTGGAAACAGTGTCAGACTTTATTTTTTTGGGCTCCAAAATCACTGCAGATGGTGACTGCAGCCATGAAATTAAAAGACGCTTACTCCTTGGAAGAAAAGTTATGACCAACCTGGATAGTATATTCAAAAGCAGAGACATTACTTTGCCGACTAAGGTCTGCCTAGTCAAAAAGTTGGCTTAAGGCTCAACATTCAGAAAACGAAGATCATGGCATCCGGTCCCATCACGTCATGGGAAATAGATGGGGAAACAGTGGAAACAGTGGCAGACTTTATTTTTTTGGGCTCCAAAATCACTGCAGATGGTGATTGCAGCCATGAAATTAGAAGATGCTTACTCCTTGGAAGAAAAGTTATGACCAACCTAGATAGTATATTCCAAACAGAGACATTACTTTGCTGATAAAGGTCCGCCTAGTCAAGGCTATGGTTTTTCCTGTGGTCATGTATGGATGTGAAAGTTGGACTGTGAAGAAGGCTGAGCACCGAAGAATTGATGCTTTTGAACTGTGGTGTTGGAGAAGACTCCTGAGAGTCCCTTGGACTGCAAGGAGATCCAACCAGTCCATTCTGAAGGAGCTCAGCCCTGGGATTTCTTTGGAAGGAATGATTCTAAAGCTGAAACTGCAGTACTTTGGCCATCTCATGCGAAGAGTTGACTCATTGGAAAAGACTCTGATGCTGGGAGGGATTGGGGGCAGGAGGAGAAGGGGACGACCGAGGATGAGATGGCTGGATGGCATCACGGACTTGATGGACGCAAGTCTGAGTGAACTCTGGGAGATGGTGATGAATAGGGAGGCCTGGTGTGCTGCGATTCATGGGGTCCAAAGAGTCGGACACGACTGAGTGACTGAACTGAACTGAACCAGTATGCCACTTGTCCTCTACACCAGCCCTGTCCAGGAGAAAAATAATACCAATGACAAATGCAAGTCACTTAGATAATTTTTATTTTTGTAGTAGCTACATTTACCAAAGTAAAACAAAAAGTTGGAATTAATGTTACTATGCTTTATTTAAATCATTTTATCTAAGACATTATTTTTCTAATGTGTGATCAATACAAAATGATTAAGGAGATATTTTATATCCTGTGTGTTTTAGGGTACTGTCTTCAAAACCCAGTGTGTATATTACATTAATAGCACATCTTAATTTGAACTGGGTCCATTTCAAGTGCTAATAGCCATATGTAGCTAGTAGCTACCGTATTGGACAGTGAAAATCTGTATGATAATTGTTAGTGGTAGAAGTCCATTTTTTCTGGCCGATTGTTTCTTGAATGTTCCAGTTTCCTGAACAGACTGTAAGATCCTAAAAGGCATTTCATTGCTGTTCTTAAGGTGCTGGGCTGTTAATGTTCAGCCATTGTATGGTATCTCCATCTACCACGTGTTGAATTATTTTGATTAATGAAACTTTTTGTTAAACTGCTTTGGCGATACCAGTCTGTTGACTGGCCTTTTGGGAATAGGATAGCTCTTTCTGGAACAACAAAGCTGTCAGACTTTTAAATAATTGGCAAGACTGCTAAAAGCTGTTGCTTGTGTAATTAGACAATCATTTAAATTTGTGAGCATCATGAGGGTGGGACTGTGGTGTCTTTTCAGCTACATCCAGTCACAATAGCTTTTGTTTTAAGTATGAGCATCTTTCCATACAGATTAATAGTTTTTTGGAAGATATTAGATGCTCTTTAAAAAATCATGAGTGTAAATTTTCCCCAGGGTACTTGTCAAGTTGGTTAATATGATCATGCTTATATTTGACTTCTCTGAGAACCTAGGTTTAAAAATAAATTGGCTTAGCTGTACCAACCAGTCCCTTAAAAAGTTTTCATGTTTCTTAGGGGAGGCAGAGAAGAGAAGTTTGCCTAGATTCTGAAAATGTCATTATCTCCTTCCGATAAGCCTTTATATGAGAGTTATGGCCTTCAGGATAAACAAAGTGAAAAAGGGCCCCTTGAGAATCTTAATTTGTTCAAACTCGAATGAATGTAGGGAGATAATAAAGCGGGTTTAAAAAGCTGGTCTGAACTTTAGCACAGTATTTTAAACAATTCCTTTGGGGAAATTACATCACTCTTACATGCAGGGTCAATGAAAAAACAGTAATTATTCTGAGTGGTAGGAATTTTTTTTAAGCCTCCATCATTATGATTGCAGTGATATGAATTCAATCTTGCAAATTCTTAAACTGCAGCTCTGTGACATTAGAAACCTTTGAGGTGTACTGAATAGGAAGGAGGGTTGACAGAGTGATCACTTTGTTCTAATAACTTTATGCTAAAATGAATTTATGGTATCAGAATTAGTTTTATAATACAAATCCTTGGAGCAATTGCAGAGTGCATGGATTAAAAAATATATATATATGACCACTATGTTAAAGCAATCAAGGTGTGCTGATTTACTTTTAACTGATGCAATTGATTTCCTAAAAGTTTTACCCAGGCATTGGCAGCAGGTGGGGAAGGGTGGGGCATGGGAGCCAGCAACAGGAAATGTCATTGTGATGAATCAGAAATGCTTATTCCTATCACAATACAAAGCAAATTGAGTTGTTAAGTATTCTATTTTGGTATTAGTCAAAGGGAAAAAAATCAAGTGTGTTCTTAATTTACAGGTGGGAAAAGGATTATACAAGTTAGTTTTAAATTTTTACTAGAAGAAATGGAATTGAAATTTGAAGCCTCTGGTGCTAATTATTGAGGTGCATTCCGCTAGGGATTGAAGTCTATGGGTGGCTCATAACAGAAGTCTGCCAAATATGGTTTATTCTGTACATTGATAATGAACTGTTGTCAGTTTCCCTCAAGGGAAATCTGGATATATTGCATTTTCTCTCTAAGGTAGATATAGCTGTGTTTGAAAATAAAATTGTTGTTGCTGCTAATACCTATTAACTTTAAATGTTATTCACTTGTCTATGCTAGGAAGTCACAGCATGTACTGAACATTCATTTTAATCTCTTCCAGCAGCGGTGAAATTTTACTCCATAAGCCACTTAGATGAATGAGCTCAGCTACTGTGGTGCTAATTTTGTGTGTTATTGCTAAATCATCTCAGATGATTGAAATAGAGCTTTCAGTCATGGTTTGCAATCAACACATGACATTGCAAACAATGAAGTGATTTTTGGACTTGACTTAGAGCCAGCTCCTTGGTCATGATGCCTAGTTTGGACCTTACTACTTATGCAAGATTCAGAGAATTCAATCAGTCAGAGAAGTGTATAAATGGTATGGCATTAAGACCCAAGCCTTAGGGTCTCCAGCAGATGAAACTTACTTTTTTTCCCTTTCAAGTCTTTTGACAATTCAGGGTGATAGCTGTCAATGCAAAGTTTCCCCAGGTAGTCTATGGTTTCTGCTTTCTCATATGTTCCAACTAATTTCTAGGGACCTTGCAGATGCCAAGACATGAAGGTCCATTCTGGTCCTCTCCGTGGATCTTATGTGTGGGTCCCTGTGGTTTGCTCCAAATCTCCTTTGTTTGATTATCAGGATTAGGGGTCTAGGTCCCCCACTTCCTCATCTATCTTGTGAACCCTGGACTTATCTAGGGTTCCTAGACAGCCTGTGCAAATTGTAGTAGTTTCCTGATTGGTTTGGAAAACAGCGTATTCTTTTCTCAAGTAGGTCTCTTATGCATGCTAGTTCCTTGGGTTTTTAGATGCAAAAGTCCAAGAATTTGCTTCTTTGACTCTCTCCAAATGTCTACCTGTCTCCTAGACTGCAATAATGTGGGAGTGGAAGACTGTCCTAGGCTAATAAGAAATTCAGTGGAACCTGGAAAGCAGGGTTTGGGGAAGAGTATAGGGGTGCTGACCCTCTAAACAGTTAAAAATCCATGTGTGACTTATAGTCAATCTCCTTATGTATGGTTCCTCTGTGTTTCTTGGGATTCTGCATCCTTGGATCCAGCCAGCAGGGAACTGTGTGGTGCTGTTGTATTTACTATTGAAAAAAAAAATCTGCATATAAGTGGAACCACACAATTCAAATTCCTGTGGTTGAAGGATCAACTGATCAGACAGAAAAACTGCATCAGTTAATATGTCAGAAATACTGCTCTCTATAAGAACAAACACACTGAATAGAGTTTAGGAAATATTAAAAAAAAAGGATTAGGGTTAGTCAATCTGAGTAAAAGAAAGTCCTCTAAAATATGAATTATATATGTCATAATACATATATGAATAACTTTTGTTTGGCTTGTACAAGCCAGTTAGTTACTCTCTCTCAGGGCGGTACCATATCTTTAAATACAGTCTAGTCCAGTAATTTATTTTCATAGTTGGGAAACAGAGACCCACAGCTTGCATGAAGTCACACAGCAAATATAGAATATAGTTAGTCCTCTGACTCAGAATCTTTGCTCATTTCTTTTCTCTTTGCCTGAGAATATTATTTTGCAATTGAAGAAAATTGGGTTAGCTATCAGGATGAACTTTTTTGATCCTAATAGGTTGAAACATTGAAATACATTATCAAGGACATTTGCAGTGGTTATTTTAGAAAATGGCTAGCCAGCTACCTTTTTGCTCTGGCCTGGGGGCAGTCCTGTGGAATGAGAGATGATATGGCTTATTGATGTCAATTTCTGTACCCTGGTTTTTAGATTACATGATTTTAAGGCAGATACTTCAGAAAAGATTTACAAATATAGACTTGATTGAAATATTTACTACAGAAGCTGCCCCTGTAGTTTCCCTAAACTCACTGTTATTTCCCTGTGTGTGTGTGTGTGTGTGTGTGTATGTGGAGAACTTTAATCTGCCCTTTTAAGCAAATGTAAGGAATTTTCAAGATATTTAAAAATGGGGAGTGAAATTGTCTTTGGCTCCCTGGAGAAGATTGAGCTGCACAGAACTTTAGCTTCTTCCTTACGATGGAATGGATTTCTATTGGGAGAGGATTTATAACTTTATGGCCAGATAGTATAAAAGATGTGACAGGCTTCAAAAACAATTTTTCAGTGGGACTATTTCTTGGCAATGGTAATTGATTTTGCTTAGTGTCTGCTAAAAACAAACCTGGAGGCCTGGGTTGCATAAAAAAGAAAAATCTAGAGCAAAGTATTCCCATTTTTGTGAGGATATGTAGAGATTTAGACAGATTTTAGAGAGATTACTTTGTCTTTCATTACTCCCTGGTGGAGAAAGCTACATTTTGGAAAACGAATCAGACACTTCCTTTTCTTATAGTAATGTTTAAAATCTTAACTTCCAAGAAAAATTTTTCAGAAGAACTTTTCTTTCTCGTTCTGCACCCAGGACGCCTCCCCAGTTCTTGGGTTCTTTCCCTTTGGTGGCAGGGTGTCTGCTTACCAGGATTTTTTGGGTAGGGGAAACACCTGCTTGAATGCAGCCAACCTCACCCTACCCCCACCTCCTACCCTCCCTACTTTCCTTCCTCTTTTGAAGTGAATGACATTGAACTGCCAACATCAAGTAGGTGTTATCAGATGATAACATAACATGGCCTATTCCCCCCTCCCCAGCTTTACTGACATACAAATGACATAGGACATTTTGTAAGTTTAAGATATACAATGGGATGATTTGATGCACATAAATATTGGAGAATGATTATTACCAACAACGTTAGTTCACATCACCTCACATGCCTGCATGCTCGGCTGTTTCAGTTGTGCCTGACTCTTTGTGACCCTATGGATCATAGACCACCAGGATTCTCTATCCATGGGATTCTCCAGGCAAGAATACTGGAGTGGGTTGTTATGCCCTCCTCCAGGGGATTGTCCTGATGCAAGGATCTAACCTGTGTCTCTTGCATTGCAGGCAAATTCTTTACCACTGATCCACCGGAGAAGCCCTCACCTCACATAATTATCTTTTTCTTGGTGGTGAAAACATTTAAGATCTGCTCTCTTAGTAGCCTTCAAGTATACAATACGGTACTGTTAAACATAGTTACCATGCTGTATATTACATCCTAGGACTTATTCAACTTATACCTGGAAGTCTGTACCCTTTGATCAACATCTCTCTTGTTTTCCCCACCCGCAAGCCCTTGACAACCACCATTCTACTCTCTCTTCCTAAAAATTCAGCTTTTTCTAGATTCTACATGTAAGTGGTGAGATCATATAGTATTTACCTTTCTCTGTTTGACTTACTTCACTTAACATAATGCCCTCAAGGCCCACCCATGTTGTTGCAAATACCAGGATTTCCTTTTCTCATGGCTGAATAATGTTCCTGTGTGTGTGTGTGCACGTCTGTGCACATGTGTGCATCACATTTCTGTTATCAATTCGTCTGTAACAGAGCATATTTTAATATGACTGAAGCTGAGAATCTATGGTATATAATTTTATTGAATTTGGGAATCTAAACTACCTACTACAGCTTAATATTTCAGTATATTTAGTGAATTTGAGGGAGCTTATAATTTTATGTAATCTCTTTAGGTATAATAATAGGGTTAGTTGTGCTTCCAGCATACCTTCCAGCTGTGTTCTCACTCTATGTCAACTCTGTAACACTAATCCCTTAGAGAGAAAAGCCTAAAATGTGGATTTAATTCAGAATTGATATAACATGAGAATAGTTAAGGTTATCTAATTCTCTAGAGTCTTGTTTTCCCTTTGAAGTATACAGGTGTATGTAAGCTTCCATTATTCAAATATTTGCCATAAGGATTTGTAGTCCTTTTTTTTCCCCTAAACTCACCGTCTGAATCAACATCTCACCATAATCAATGTGCCTTACGTGTAAAATGAAAGCCATTTGTTGTTGTTGTGACCAGGCCAGAGGATGTAAAGTGAGGGGGCTGCAGTCTTTGCGCAGGTTGTTGAAAAGTGTTGGCAGGATTTCCTTGGCGGTCCAGTGGTTAAGAGTCCATGCTCCTAATGCACGTAGACCGGGTTCAATCCCTGATCAGAAAACTAGATCCGGTATGCTGCAACTAAAAATCCCACAGGCTGCAACTAAGACCCAGCATAGCCAAAATTTTTTTTGCATTTTTCTCTAAGGCTCTTCCTCACTCTTTTGCCAAAGTGTTGGCCCCTTCCTGACCCTGAGTTCCTTTCTGCCAGCATCTGGGAGCATTTCCAACCAGAGTCTAATGTAGATAGGATCTTTAGTATCTCTAACACTATGTCATGTCTATTTACATTACAGTATATTTCTTTGCACATGTAAAAGTAAAACATAATTCCCATTTGATACTATAAGAAGGGATTCCTTATGTACTGCATGCAAACATACCCTCCAAACACTTCATTATGTGCTAAAGAATTGGGTAATTGGTGTTTGAAGTCTAATGTAGATAGGATCTTTAGTATCTCTAACACTATGTCATGTCTATTTACATTACAGTATATTTCTTTGCACATGTAAAAGTAAAACATAATTCCCATTTGATACTATAAGAAGGGATTCCTTATGTACTGCATGCAAACATACCCTCCAAACACTTCATTATGTGCTAAAGAATTGGGTAATTGGTGTTTGAAATGATCTAATTTATATCATTCAGAAATCTTAGGTGGACTTGGATTGCTATATGGATGTTTGCTATATTGGAATACATCCTTAAATGTGGTTATGTTATACATCATTTTAATGCGTATGTCTCACTTTATTTTTTTTTTGCTAATGACTTATTACTTGCTGTGTATTTTATATTTATTTTAGACTCAGGGAAATGATGTTAGACAAAAAGCAAATTTGAGTGAATTTCCTGTTCGAGTTCAAAATGGATCATAAAGCAGCAGAGACAACTCGCAACATCAGCAATGGATTTAGCTCAGGAACTGTTAACAAGCGTACAGTGCAAGTGGTGGTTCAAGAAGTTTTCAAAGGAGATGAGAGCCTTGAAGATGAAGAGCATGGTGGCTGGCCATCGAAAGTTGACAATGAACATCTGAGAGGACCGTCAAAGCTGATCCTCTTACAGTTACATGAGAAGTTGTGAAGAACTCAGCGTCAACCATTCTATGGTTGTTCAGCATTTGAAATAAATTGGAAAGGTTAAAAAGCTCGATAAATTGTTGCCACATGAGCTGATGGAAAATCAAAGAATTGTTGTTTTGAAGTGCTATTCTCTCTTATTCTATGCAACAACAAGGAACGATTTCTCAATTGAATTGTGACATGTGATGAAAAGTGGGTTTCATATGACAACCAGCAATGACCAGCTCTGTGCTTGGACCAAGAAGCTCCAAAGCACTTCCCAAAGCTAAACTTACATCAAGTAAAGGTCGTGGTCACTATTTGGTGGTCTGATGCCCATCTGATCCACTACAGGTTTCTAAATCCCAGCAAAATCTCTACGTCTGAGGAATACGCTCAGCAAATCAATGAGATATACTGAAAATTGCAACTCCTGCAGCTGATACTGGTCGACAGAAAGGGCTTAATTCTTTTGCACAGCTACCCCTGTTGGCATGTCACATAACCAAGGCTTCAAAAGTTGAATGAATTGGGCTACGAAGTTTTGTCTCATCCATCATAGTCACCTGACCTCAGGCCAACTGACTACCATTTCTTCAAGCATCTCAACAATGTTTTGCAGGGAAAACACTCCCACAGCCAGCAAGAGGCAGAAAATGCTTTTCAAGTGTTAGTCGAATCCCAAAGCATGGATTTTTATGCTACAGGAATAAATAAGCTTATTTCTCATTGGCAAAAATGTGTTGATTGTAATGGTTTCTATTTTGATTAATAAACATGTGTTTGAGCCTGGTTATAATGATTTAAAATTGACTCCTAAACCACAGTTACATTTGCACCAACGTAATACAATGACCAGGGATTTGAGGTTAAGGGAATGGCAGAAAAGGAGGAGGAGGAGAGAGGAGAGGGAAAGGCTGGAAAACTTACAAAATAATAGCAGGGCCCGCATTTAATTTATCCCTGTAGCTCTGGTCTCTAGGGCCATGTGTGTGTGCTCAGCCGCGTCTGACTCTTTACATCTCTTGTGTCTCCTGCCTTGGCAGGTGGATTTTTTTTTTTTTTTTTTTTTACCACTGAACCACCTGGGAAACCTGGTCTGTAGGGCAGGGCCTTCATAAAGAAAACATCACATACTGGAAAAGCCTAATCATCCATCTTTTTTGTTTTAAATGCTGAAGTGTGTTTCTTATTAAAATTTCAATCACTGTATATTTTTAGAAAGTGAAGAGGGCAANGGTTTTAACACCTGTCTCTTATACACATCTCCTGGGAAACCTGGTCTGTAGGGCAGGGCCTTCATAAAGAAAACATCACATACTGGAAAAGCCTAATCATCCATCTTTTTTGTTTTAAATGCTGAAGTGTGTTTCTTATTAAAATTTCAATCACTGTATATTTTTAGAAAGTGAAGAGGGCAAGCCTTGCCCTTAGTTCCATCATTTGGAATGTATCCTCCCATTTTCTGGATGTATATAAGTTACTATAAATATATTTTTTTCCACAAAAGGGCATATTATTCTGTGGTGTACTTTTTCCTTTTAAGTACACCATGGACAGCTCTCCTGATTAGTCCTATGGGTCTGCCTTATGATTTCCTGAAAGCGTGGCCCTTTGAAATTTGTAATTAATCTTCACAGTTCCTGCCGGAAGAACAAAGCTGGGATCTGTCTAAGAAAGTGATGTCATCTAGGGCCTCTAAGGTATAAAGAAGTGGAAAGCCTCAAAGGGATGGACGGACTCCAGAGAGAAGCTCAGAAACTGTTTAGCTTGGAGGAACCAAAGAAAGGAGGCTCTTTTTGCCTCAAAGGAAGAGAAAAATTGCTTTTAGAAGAAGGGACTTCAAGTTGTTCTAGAAAAGCGAAGGCTATGTGTTCTGAAGACCCAAAGAAAAAAGCTGACTAGGTTAAATCCTGACCTTTCTCCACAGAGTGAATAAGAAAGCCAACTTTCAGCAAGAATTGTAAGTGGATTTCAGCAGTTTAAAAACCAACTGCAGGAAGAGTGAGTCAGAGTAAATGGTGAAAGT
This sequence comes from Oreotragus oreotragus, assembly GCA_006410675.1. Taxonomy (NCBI): domain Eukaryota; kingdom Metazoa; phylum Chordata; class Mammalia; order Artiodactyla; family Bovidae; genus Oreotragus; species Oreotragus oreotragus. Next base: position 767,408 of record SJYX01011180.1, read on the forward strand.
TAGGTTAGAAAAGACATTCTATGATTCTTGCTTTTATAAAGATCCTTAACTTTTTAGACTATTTTAAAAATTTACGCAGGAAGCAATTAATAACTTGCCACCAAGCTGGAACAGGTGAGGCACTGGAACAGGCTGAGAGATAAGTGAATCTCTACCCACAGGGAGCTATGGTCAAAATTAGGGCAGTGGGACCTCCTCTACCACAGGATTGCTGAGAAAGCAAACAATTTTCACTTCATTTTATCTTATTACAGAAAGTCTTATTGAAAACATGAATGGAAGTCATGTTAAAAAGGTGAGTAACACAGACTGGCAAGTTAAGAGTAGGGAGTTGCGGAGAGTAATCCCACAGAAGTGGAACCGTTGTGAAATCCTAACTACAGCATCACGTTTGGTATATGGGTTTTCTTTTTAAATTTTATAATATATATGTGTCTAATATACAAAAATTGTTTTAATATCGACTACATGTATATTGAAAACATGAATGGAAGTCATGTTAAAAAGGTGAGTAACACAGACTGGCAAGTTAAGAGTAGGGAGTTGTGGAGAGTAATCCCACAGAAGTGGAACCGTTGTGAAATCCTAACTACGGCATCACGTTTGGTATATGGGTTTTCTTTTTAAATTTTATAATATATATGTGTCTAATATACAAAAATTGTTTTAATATCGACTACATGTATTTAAGATATAATTTTCTTCTTGAGGCTTTGGGTCTCTCAACTTACTTGGCATGACTTTAGAAGAGAGAGGAAATGTATTTTAACAGTGAAGCAGGCTTTTTGGTTGTAATTTGTTGAGGGATTCAGCAGGCAATTATGATGCTGACTTGACTGTAGACTTACCAACTTTTATACAAAATTTGCTCAGAGAAGGTTAAAACTAGTCTTTTTCTTCCCTTTATAAGGAATTTGTAAAAAAAAAAAAAACCTGTATCCATATCAACAGCTCTAGCAATTTCGGAATCACTTAAATGCTTTCCTGATATTGATCTGTAATCCACAAATTTATGAATATCACCATTTTCTTTACCCCACACCTCAAATTGTAAACATGGTGTTTGACCTAATTTCCATCATGTCTTGGATGTCATTGAATAATGTTATTTCCTTCACAAATAAGCTCATAATTGACTAGCTCACGTGTCATGAGCTTTTGATGTCTTGCTTTTGGCTTGCTTAACGACAAGACACATTTTATAAACTGTATTGGTACCACAATCAGCATTTTCCTTTTTCTGTCTTCTCTTCTGCTGGATAAAAACAGAAAAGAAGAAAGCAACTAAGTGTGCAAACACAGAAATGCTCCCATACACACAATATTGTTGCCATCAGGCCATACTGTAGCCTGGTGTTTCACCAGGTGATCTCTATGTGGAATAGGTGGTAGAGAGGGAATGGAGTTTCACTGTATAATAAATGAAAGGAGAGGTTGGTATGGATCTCAAAGACTTTGTCATGTGTATATTAAACCATTCTATCATCTCAAAAGTGCATTAGTAATGGGACCTAGAAATTCCATGTTATTTCAGCTGTGTCCAAATTATTAATTTACTTTATCAGTTCAACAGTGACCTCTGAGCCTCAGCTTTTCTCTTTTTCTAAAAGAGTGCTGATTGTTATCTCACAGAGCTGCTTTGAGGAGTGAGAGGTGTGCTTACATTTTAGACAGTGCAGGCTGAGCCAGCAATGGCACTCCAGCCACTTCTCAACCAGAGGATGGCACATACCTGGAGAGCAGGGGCCATGCCTTTCCTCCCTTTATGGGTCTTTGTACAGGTTGTTAGGAAGTACTTTTTGTTATTATTTTCCCTGGTCAGGATATGTACAAGTGATTTAGCAGCTGAATGGAATTTTCGATGAAGAGTCGTGAAACAGATATGGTAAGTTTAGGGATTTTTATGTACGCTGTACATGTTCAACTGCAGAGATAATTCTCATCTGGATGTGTTGAGTAACACCCAACCCTTGGTTATGCTTGGTGAGGGTTGCAACAGGTTTTAACACTCTAACCAGTATGCTTTTCAGAGAGAAAGAATGTGCTATGAATATTTGCTCCCGAATCACAGTTGAAATCTGGAATTGCCCCAGAAGAACACATAGATGGTCACTCTGTTTGTGGCTGATGTTGATCATTTAGGATCTGGTTTAAGGTGGAGTGGTTCTCAAACACACTTCCTGTTTCTGTTGAATTAATGTCATAACTACATTCTAAGCATGAGTAGACATCTTCCTGAGGACCATCTTTCTCACAAGTGTTGGTGATCTTTCTGGAGGCGAATGCTTGGCATCACTTGGCCGTTCTTAACTGAGCAATGGTACTAAAACCTTGAGATTAGTAGATTTATCAAGAGACCCGAGGATTCCCCTCTCCTAATCTAATTTCCCTGGTTTCTGAAGAGCGTTCCCCACCTATGTCCTCTGTATCCACTAGAGGTGTCTATTAGTCTTGCTGTAGCCCCTGGAATATAAAGCTCTCAGCTTCAAAGCCAAGGATTATTCAGATACTATTTGCAGTTTCCCAGTGATCCATATTAATATTCCTTTCCAGGATTGCTACATGGATTAGCATATTTATCTGAGAGCTAGACCAGCTTGGTGTGTAGAGCCAAGACTGTAGCTGCCAGATGGCCTGGGTTGGAATCCTTGCTCTACATCAGTTTGTGACCCTGGGCAAGTGAGTTAATTTTTCCCCTTCAATTTCTTCATTAATAATATGGAGATAATCATAGTACCTACCTCATAGCCATGTTGCAAGGGTTAAATTAATGAATACATGTAAAATATTTGCAACAGAGTGATACTGAGCAAGAACTATATAAATATTTGTAAGCTAAAAATGTAAGTAAAACTTCTAAATATTATCTGGTGCTAGTGATATTAAGCTTGAGATGCTCACAGGCATACATGTAAGAGTAAAGGAAAGAACAAAAGAAAGGGAAACTGGTAGATAGCAGTGGGGTGATAGAGAGAAGAAGAGTAGGAAATACATTCTTGGGAGATTTAAAGAAGAAATCTCTCTCTTGGAAGATCCAGTATTTTATCAGGTATAAAGAACGCAAGAGACAAACATAATTTTTCTTTGCTTTATTCTTTCAGCACTATTGAGTTTTTCAGGGATGCCACTGCAATCATTTTTGTTATTTTTAGTATTGCCATTGCCATCATCAATATTTTAATCAGTTACAATATATTAAACTTTGTTTTTGGCATTGACTGTATCATTTAAATACAGTGGTCTAACCTCAGGACCCAGAGCTTTTGAATGAAAGTTCTTTATTGAAGTCTGAATGAGACTGTTGTGGATATGTGTGTGTGTGTGTGTGTGTGTGTGTGTGCATGTGTGTGCTCAGATACTTCAGTTGCGCATGGACCTGCCAGCTTCCTCTGTCCATGGGATTCTACAGGCGAGAAGACTGGAGTGGGGTGCCATGCCCTCCTCCAGGGGATCTTTAAGACTCAGGGATTGAATCTGCATCTCCTGTGTCTCCTGCCTTGGAAGCAGATTCTTTACCTGCTGAGCTCCAGTATGTCTATTGTTGAGTTCTCTGACTGAAGCAGGAAAATGGAAACATTCATAGGATTGAAAGGACAGCACAGAATCTGGCAGCAATGGCTCCTAAATCCTGGAGAGAGTGGTCTCATTGCTTCAGTGTGGGATGAACAAGGTCATGTTATTATCAAATTTCTAGTTACCATGTCAAATTTTAAAAAGTCAACAACAAAGAGCCCAAGAAGTTTAAATGTTAGAAAAACAAAAAGACACGGAAGAAAAGAGATGTGGGTGTTGGAATGAGGTAGAATTGTATTCAGACTCTGGGACTGATTATATGAGCCTTGTTAAGCTCTCAGAGCCTGTCTCTGAAATGGGACTGATACTTCCTCATATAGACTCAGATGGTAAAGAATCTGCTTGCAATGCAGGAGACCCTGGTTCTATTCTGGGGTTGGGAAGATCCCCTGAAGAAGGGAAAGGCTAGACACTCCAGTATTCTGACCTAGAAAATTCACAGTCCATGGACTTGCAAAGAGTTGGACATGACTGAGCGCCTTTCACTTTCACTTTTTTCATATAGTCAGAGTAAGGATTAAATGAAATCATTTATGTCAAAGAAGCTGTTCTTAGTGGTACTTGGTGTAGGCATTTTCCTTTTCCCTATGATTCACTGGATTATCTTTGTCATGGAGATCATGCCTTTTTAAAAGTACCTCTGCAACATCCCACACAGTGTCTGACATATAGCAGATCTTAAATGTATATTTACTGAGTGTTGAATGAATGATGGTCTAACTAAATCCATTAATTCATCAACCATTAATTGAATAACCATTCTATGTTAGTTACTGTGCTAAGAACTTGGGAAACAGAGATAGACATGATGTGATCTCCTCCCCACCGGGGCTTCTAGACTAGAAAGAGAGAATCTACATGGTCATGAGTGCATTGCAGAGTCTGTACAAAACACTGTGGGTGCATGACTGAGGAAGCACTCTGCTAAAATGGGGAATCTGTTTAACAAAGGTGAGATATTTGAGCTAAGCCCACCAAGAAGATGTACAGGGGGAAGGGCACGTTATACTCTCTGGAGCCGTAGTGGCTTTGGGAAGAGGATTGAGGTAGGATTCTAAAGATCTTAGGATAGAAGAATAAGAGAACATTGGGACTGATTGAGTGTAAAGTCTAGAGAAATCAAGTTGTGGTTTGAACTGTACAAAGGGATTCTTCTATACTAAGAATGATGGAAAATATTTTATATTGAAGACTTTCTAATTTAACTATAGTGTTTTAATGCCTGAAAACAACCACTGTAACCTTTTCTGTATTAAATGTGTATGAATATGAGAAAACACAGTGGCTTTAAGATGAGGGCAAGGAGATGGCGTGATGAAGTGGAAAAAACACAGAAGAGTGTTTTCTTCAGTTCTGGGAGCTGAATGATTTTTGCATGAGTCACTTGTGTTGTTTAGGGCTACTTTCCTTTTAATTTTCCTTTGCTTCTTTCTAGCTCATGTTTTTAAGGTATTTAACTTTGATCATTTAATTTTTGGATTTTTCCATCCATCTCCTTTTTCTTTTTTTTTTTTTT